>CAUJNA010000210.1:192500-206526 GCA_963377175.1 Effrenium voratum | reverse complement strand
CCGTCGTGAGTCCTTTCTCCTCTGGCTCCTTCGTGTCATCGTTGGCCAGCATGATGAACTGTTCCCTCAAGTGACCAACCATGGTCCTAGGGTCAAAGTCACCCAGAGCTTCGTATCCTTCTTGTATCAACTCTGCCTTCATGATGACTGACCGCAGGTCAGCCGGTCCCACTTCTTGTCCCAGCACTTCTAATGCATGGGAGATCCGTTCGGCCCGCGCCCGAGAGGCCGCGATGCTCTCATACCTCGGATCATGAAGTGCGAACAGCTTCCTTTGCATCTCCGACATGGAGACACCGGTGTATCCCGAAGAGGGAGCCGGGCTAGCTCTGCCCTTCTCCTCCCCTCTTCCACCTTCCTCTCTGATAGCCGGCCGGGCTTGCTCACCCGGGGCCTCGCCCGCAAACCCCACTGGTCGCGGCGACGGCCGAGTCCCAACGTCAGGCTCTGCTGGCCCCATAAGAGCTGGGACCGGCCTCAGCCTTGGTCTGGCTTCCGGCTCTTCTTCTTCATCTTGTTCTTCTTCTTCTTCAAGGTCCTCAATTCGGTCTTCCCCATATAGCTCCGCCGTCACGGCTCTCCAAAGAGCTACTTCTTCGACCGTAGACATTCCGCGGCCATCCTGCCGGCGGGTCGGTCGACGACCTTCACGCTTCCTCCAGCGCTGCCAAGCCGGGAAGCTCATTTCCTCAGGCCTTGGTACCCTTCCATCTCTGAGGCAGTCAAGCAGAGTGACACCAAGTTCTTCGCCTGAAACTTCCTGGCTCATCCTTCAGTAGAGGCTGCCCACACAAGCCTTTTACTGCGGTGTGCTTACAAGGGTCAGGGAGTTCAGTCTTCCCAGAACAGCCCCCAACTGTGAGAGGCGTCAATCCTAACCAAGGACTAACCCAGAATCCACGTCTCACCCGTGTCCCGACTCTCTGGCACACCCGCGAAGCGGCTCGTTGTTTTCACAGGCAGCGCACTCATTCACCGTGCGCATGTGGCTTGAGCCAAAATAGGCACGCCACTCCAACTTCCTCACGGTGGACATGTCAACTTGCAAGACATGTCCACTCATGCAACCTCAAGCAAAAATAGCTCACTTACCAAAGCCTAATGCCTATGGCTGCAATGACAAAATCATGCATGAGAATGCCAAGATCTGCAATACATACATACATACATACATACATACATACATACATACATACATACATACATACATACATACATACATACATTACAATACATACATACATACATACATACATACATACATACATACATACATACATACATTACATACATACATACATACATACATACATACATACATACATACATACATACATTACATTACATTATTACATTACATACATACATACATACATTACATTACATTACATTACATTACATTACATTACATTACATTACATACATTACATACATTACATTACATTACATTACATTACATTACATTACATTACATTACATTACATTACATTACATTACATTACATTACAATACAATACATTACATTACATTACATTACATTACATTACATTACATTACATTACATTACATTACATTACATTACATACATACATACATTACATACATACATACATACATACATACATACCTACATACATACATACATACATACATTACTTACATACATACATACATACATACATACATACATACATACATACATACATTACATACATACATTACATTACATTACATTACATTACATTACATTACATTACATTACATTACATTACATTACATAACATACATACATACATACATACATACATACATACATACATACATACATACATACATACATACATTACATACATACATACATAACATTACATACATACATACATACATACATACATACATACATACATACATACATACATACATACATACATACATACATACATACATACATACATACATACATTACATACATACATACATACATACATACATACATACATACATTACATACATACATACATACATTACATACATACATACATACATACATACATACATACATAAGACATACATACATACATACATACATACATACATACATACATACATACATACATACATACATACATACATACATACATACATACATTACATACATTACATACAAACATACATACATACATACATACATACATACATACATACATACATACATACATACATACATACATACATACATACATACATACATACATACATACTTTACATACATACATACATACATACATACATACATACATACATACATACATACATACATACATACATACATACATACATACATACATTACATTACATTACTTACATACATACATACATACATACATACATACATACATACATACATACATACATACATTACATACATACATACATACATACATACATACATACATACATACATACATACATACATACATACATACATTACATACATACATACATACATACATACATACATACATACATACATACATACATACATACATACATACATACATACATACATACATACATACATACATACATACATACATACATACATACATACATACATACATACATACATACATACATACATACATACATACATACATACATACATACATACATACATACATACATACATACATACATACATACATACATACATACATACATACATACATACATACATACATACATACATACATACATACATACATACATACATACATACATACATACATACATACATACATACATACATACATACATACATACATACATACATACATACATACATACATACATACATTACATACATACATACATACATACATTACATACATATATATATATATATGAATACTCACTGTAGTCCTGCGCTTTGAGGGATGCAAGAACGGGTTTGTCTGATTGGGTGCTCTGCACCCCATGGTTCATCAAAGATCAAAGAATTACCCAGCCCCAAGTCCCAAAAACAAAATTGGCCTGTTCAAGTACAGAGAGGGAACCCCTGAAGCGCGCTCCCCCACGCTGGCTGATAGCCTTCCGGCTCCAAATCTTCCCGCTCCTTGTCTCCATTCCTCCTTCACTTCATTGGCGCGCCCACCTTCTTTCTCCTCCCTTCCTCTACCCCTTTCCTGACGCCTATCCTCCCGGGCTCTCGGACTTGTCTCTGGGCATTTCCCCTCTCCTTTGCCCCGCTCTCTCCCTCCTCCTTCTTCCTTCCCCTCTTCTCTCAACTCCTCTCTCGCCAGCTCGAGCGCGACCCCCCCACCCCAGCACTGGGGACCCATGAGCTCTAAAGCAGGAGTTCCTCTGTCGGGGAACGGGAGGGCAAGGCTCCCTGCGCTCGGCAATAAGCTGACACGCGCTCTCCCGTGGAACCTTTGAGCCGGAGAGGGAAAGCCATGCCGTAGGTTCCTCTGTACTCCCGGGGCCGTTGAATCATGCATGTGCATATATATATATATATATATAGTGTAGTAGTCTCATATATATATATATAGATGCATATTCATATATAGGTATATAAATATGTATATATATATATAATGCATGCCTCATGGAGTCATCTGACTCGCGGGAGACCCGCCTTCAGCGATTCTGGCAGTCCTATGACTTCCGATGGCTAGTTCCAGGGGCTTCCTATGGCCCCCGGTTCGACTGCCATATGCCCATGGGTCAAAAGCCAAATCGGTTAGCCCCCAACATCCGATTCAATCCAACCACTAAAATAGGCTCTACAATGGGGAGGTGAATTCACCAACCAACATGAGATCCCATTGGTTTTGACCCACAGCCATATGGGTTTGTCTCCAAATAGGGGACCCTCAAATTGGTAGCTGTCCTGTTGTTCCCCTTCAAAACCACCCCAAAGGAGGCACCCTCAAGAAAGGACCCACCAACCCATATGCCACTCACCATTGTTGGATCCCCTCTATCGACTTGATCCTCCGCTACCCGGTCACCACTGACCACACCTGCTGGATTACTGGGGGGGGAAAAAAAAAGAAGCCCCAGACCCCTCCCCACCACCCGCCCACCCCACCACAAAAATAGATTTTGAGAACCTTCCAAAAGGTCTACTTAATGATCAGAGGCTATACCCGCCATGGTTGCAGCAACATCTGCTCCCTCACCTTTCAAAGGAACCTTGCATGTTGTTTTCCCCGCGCACCCCGACGCGACAACCCCCAACCACTCAAGGACAACTTCCCGGCCTGAGGGCGCGCGGGCTTTGCGCACCATCAGGGCGCTGGAAAGCGGCAACAAACAAAGACGAGCTCTTGCGCTCGTGGCCTGCGAGCAAGAATGTTGGTTTTGGGGATGGCAAGGTCCCCTAAGAACACATATGCTCTAGGGCAGTATGCTGGGTAACCAGCCATTTGTGTTGGTTGTCAATGGAAACTCCCTTGGCTGCAAACTCAAGTTGGAGTCTCTGGGGTTGTCAAGACTGATTGACTCAAAGCCTTTCATGTGGGCGCCCAGTTGCGCCAATGTCTGGTGTTGTCGCGGCTGCTTGCCAAGGCGTCTGTGAGTGCCGAAAACATGGCTGAGGTCGCAACTGGGCAGTCGTTCTGTGTTTGTTTTTTGCAGGGTATGCTTTTTGGCAACACCCCCCAAGAAGCGTACTGGTACCCATAGCTTCTCTGGGAATGCTTGGATGCTTTGGGCCCTCTTGGGCTTTTGCTGGCACTACCCACTGGCCCTCTGAGACTTGCGGGGCAGAGGCCCGGGCGGCCAAAATTCGCACCTTCTCAGCCGCAAGGACTTTTTGGGCTTTCCCCAAATTGGGCCCCCGCCACGGTGCGCGGATTCCTTCCAAGGCGCCGTTTTTGCAACACCGGTCCAGGTCAAGGCTCCGATCTTGAGACTCATGTCTTGCTTGGTCGGGCGTTGACGCAAGCATGAAAAGGTTTGGATGCCACTTGGCACTCACCGAGAAGGGATCCCCATGAAAGGAACCTCCGTCCCAACGTGGCTTTGGTATCCCAGATCGACGGCACTTGATGTGAGAATGGACTTTGCCCGAACGCGAGCTCAAAATACTAGCAGAATATCACCTCACCATGGCAACGAGTATCTCTCTTGCGGACACTGTGTGCACTAGCCATGCAGAGGGGGACGATGTCCAAATCAGAGGCCTGCCAAATGGTTTTGTTTGCTTCATCTAACTCAACCCAAATGAGCCAAATTCAGCCTGATCCAACTCGGCTTGCGCACCAACGCCATCCTCGAAGGTGGCGCAATTTCCAGCGTCATTGCCGCAGTTCACAGCGCCGGGGCGGTGCTGCTTTTTTTGAGGGCGGGAGGGGGAGGGGGCCTGTGAGCTGGGGTGCGTGTGTTTCCTTGCGGGAATCCGGATCGCTCTTGGCGGGCGACCCGCCCGATTAGCAGGACACTCGCACCAAGCAAATGAGCCGGATCTGACCTTTTGACTTCCTTTGGGATCCCGTTTTTGCTGGCCCGGGTGAACACCTTTGATTTGTCTAGGGGTTGAGTCCGATTTCATTCTTTTCAGCCATCGTTCCCTTCAAAGACCATCCATGTTTCCAGGGTTTTTGGTGGTTTTCTAGAAAGAAGGATCCCTGAAAAGAATGGGGAAGCTACCCCCAGAATTTGTGGGTCTTGTGGGCAACCGAGGGTAAAGATTCCTCTTCCAGGTCGCCCGGACCATTGCCGCTGGTAGGCGATGGCCGCACGTGCAGGTTCTGGTGATGCCTGGAACGTCGCGCAAAACGTCGCGCGTCGAAGAAACGAGAGAGACCCGGGGGGGGACCGGCGATTTGGCCTTCAAAACATGTTAAGATGACACCAAACACTCGGAGGAATCGATACCCCCTGTTTTGAGTCTTGACATGGGGATGTCTCACAATAGGAGACTCCAACATGGCTGGTTGCCTGTTGGTTCCCCTGTTAAACCAACCCCAAAAGGGACCCTCAAAAATAGGCACACCCAATGCCCAAGTTCCACCAAAGGAGCGGACATGCATGAGGGCCGCAACCAGCCAACCAAACAAACAAACAAACAAATAAACAAATACACAGACAGACAGACAGGCAGGCAGACAGACAGGACAGACAGGACAGACAGGACAAACAGGACAGACAGGACAGACCCACAAACAGCGACAGACACACAGGCAATCAAACGAGCAAAAAAACAAGAAGAAGCAATCAAACAAACCAGCGGACAAACAAACAAAACCGCGACAGCGTGTGTCAAGTCTCCCCAGCGGAAAGGAAGCCCGCAGCACAGAGCTGCCCTTCACGAAACATGTGAACTGTGCTGCTCTCGTGGTCAAAGCAGGACATCGAGCAACTGTAGTGAGCTTCTTTCCAAAGTCATGTTGTTTTTCCTGGCTTCGATGTAGGTCCCAAAGGTAAAACAGTGAGCACGAACTGGAAAACCGGAAGGCCAGTGGCCGAGACTCAATTGACTTCTGGTTCTGAGATGGTAAAGGGTTTACGCCTTACACCGCCCACCTGGCACATCCGGGCACGCTCGAAAATGGCCACTGACAGACCGACCTTTGGCTGCGCTGTGGGCGAGTGACTCATCTCAGTGCCCCGCCCGTGAGGCACGATGATCTTGTCGGCTGCGGCCTCTCGCGTCAAGATCGCAGGGATTACACCCGCCAGGCGAACAGGCACAAGTACAGCCATGACCTTCTAAGTCTACCTCAAAACACCCAGGCGCGTCTTGAAGCAAAGGCAATTATATATATATATATATATTCATCTATGTATCTATCTATTTAGTTGTTTATTTATGTACTTGTCTGCTTAGTCAGTTATTTATTTACGTCTTGCCAAAATTACTGGACCACGCTTCTATACTTCAGCCACCTTGGGCGACAGCAAGAGGCTTGGGTTGCCAGCTACATCCGTGTGGGAGACTGCGCGAAGAGCCAGAGAGTCTTTGAAGCCCTCTGAGATGACCGCAGTTTTACGGGACACGGGTTGATTTGAGTCGCAGTGGCAGATTGGTTGATCCTTCGACTTTCCGGCGCACTGCCCGTTCTGGTCGGTGTGGTCTATTTACAGCGCGGTCTCGAATAGGAGTGCGGAAAAGAGGACCGGCATGCAGCCGGACGAGGATACGACCTTAGAGAGCGAGAGAGAGAGAGAGAGAGAGATAGAGAGATAGAGAGATAGAGATGAAATTAGAGGGACAGAAGGAAACAAGAGAAACGGACTGACAAACAATGACAGGGGGATTGCTACTGAAGTCAATCAGCTGCATCAACATGATCACCCTGCAAAACGCTGCAACTGAGTGCGCTTCTTAAATACCGTCACCAACTGTGCCTTCACATTGACACCAGAGAGAAGCAATAGCCATATTTGTTTCTGCTAAAGACATGCACATGGTCGGGCAGAAGCAAGGAAGCCAATGTGTGACGATTTGGCATCCGGAGCATGCGTGGACCAGTATGGAAGCACACACACACACACAAACACACACACACACACACACACACACACACACACACACACACACACACACACACACACACACACACACACACGCAAACACACGCAAACATTCCGCCGCAGCCTGGCGCAAGAGACCCTCAAGTATGTTGGTGCCTGGCTTCAAAAATCGGCGCCTCATGTCTCCCCATTCACACTCATGGCAATGTTTGGATTGCCGCTCCCGCCTGTGGGGAGCTGGACCCACTTAGGACAATACAACTAGGTCGAACTTACCATCTGCGTGGGCTGCTGGGCTTGTGGGCGCTCTTGCTGGGCTTGCGGGCTCCGGAACCGCTTTTTCCACCACATTCTTCTGGATCCAGCACCAAAGCCGCAGTGGTTGGTGGGTGAGTGGGGAGAAACCAACATTTTCAAAGATCAAAGTAAAGAGTGACCATGTCTTGCAGTCCCAAACCACAAAGCCCAAAGAAGCGTCCTTGTGAAGGACCCGTTTGGGATTGGCGTCGCTTCCCCAGTCCCGGAGGTACCAATGCGCATGCAAAATCCAGGAGCAAGGGGAACCCCCCAACTTCCTGCAATTCACCTTACTGCAATTCAACCCCTGCAATTCACTCATTCGCAAGTGCCAGGGGTCACTGGATTTCCCTTCAGGAGTTGCAATTTACTGGTGGTCTTTGCGAGGTTCCAAAAAGGGAAAGGGAGGAAGCCCTGTGTGTTTCCCCCAACCTCCTGCAATTCACCCAGTCATTGGATCACGGTTCTCCCAGCCTCATAGATTTGCGGAGCCGCAATGGGGTAGTGGGGGTTCGCCTGCGCATGTGACAAGGAAGCCCTCTCCAAGCCCTAAGACTCTTCTCTTCAGGCCCTGATCATCTTGTGATGCCTTGTTTCCTTCTAACAACAAGGAGAAATGTATGACAATATCAAACAGGGGTGGTGTTCCTTTGTGAGCGTATTTCAAGAATAAATTGACCAACCGCCTAAGACCCGGAATGTCCTGCTCAGAACCCGGCAAATAGAGATACAACACACTCTCAGCTCTCCGATTGCAACTCGACATGGAACCCACAAATGTGAAGGAGTTCCTTAATGGGGTCTGTCGATTGGATTCTACGGTCATCGGGTCATGGCAAACAACAAGCCCCGATCGGTTCTCCCGGTCCAAAAACGTGCGCCAAGTTGGCCTTTTCGGACGAATCACCAGCCCGCTTGCAATTCGCATCAGCTTCCTCTAGGCGGTTTCGACTGGTGCTTTGGCCTTACGCAGACTACTGGAGAAGGCCCAACGCTGACCCCGCAAGTGGTTCTTGGGCATTTCCCCATTGACCCCCCATGTGGTTTCTTTGTTTCTGTTCTTCTTTTATTGTTGCTGTTGTTTTGTTTTGTTTTTGGTGTTTTAATTTCTTTGGGGGGGAGGGGCAGGGGGAGGTTAAGGCAATCACTCCCCAACACTCAGGCAGAATATAATATACCCCAGTGGCATATCATGTCCCCTCCAACACCCATACTGCTGTGGGTCAAAAATCGGGTACCCCAAAAAAGATTGGTCTGGTAAATGGAACCAAGGACTAAACCCACAAGGTGCAATTCCTGGTGGTTTTAACTTTGACCCATACCCATACCACTTCTCAGGGGGTCCCCTTAAAGGAAACCACCAGTTGGACGGTTCTTCTTGGGGTCATTCCAATTCTCATTCCCTGCATCTCTCGCAACACGCCGGAAAACTCCAACCCCTTGCTGAACTTTGACCCATATCCACATGACCGCGTCTTGTGTGCTCTCGTCCAAAAGTGGCCGGAGCGAGCCCTGCCCACCACTTCTCCGCGCCCGCAGCCCGAGCCCACGCCTCCAGTGCGCGGAACATCTCGCAGGCGAAGTCCCGCTCCATCGGGTACGCCTGGCTCGCTCCGATTGGCCAGCGGAATCCATCGGATTCGCCTGGGGGCTCTGAAGCAAAAACAAGTCCAGAGGTCAACGTGGGAATTGGAAGTCAACGCGTGGACATTCAACAAATGTCTCTAAAGGGTAGTCCAAGAAATGACTACCTCTTGAGCTCAAAAGAGTAGTCTAATTCATTTGGGTCTAAAGGGTAGTCCCATTTTGAGCTCAAAACGACAATTCAAATGGGAATTGACGACTGCAGATCACTAGATCACCTGGCCGAAGCTCACCTTTTGCCCCGATGAGGAGGCTGAGAGCCCGATCTCATTCATGCCCATGTGCTGGGGAAACCAGGGTGCCCCCCAAGACCACGAGTCTCGTTGGGCATGGTGCACAGCCCGTTGAATTTTGACTTAGATTTGTTCTTGCTGCCATCTGTGCTCCACACACACACACAAACCTTCTCCAGTCGGGCGATCATTGCTCAGGATGCACGACACATCACGAAAAAGGCATCTCTTCAGCAAACCCAAAACGGGACAAAATACACCATCATTGAGCCAAGTGTCATGTATCTGTGTGACCACATAATGGCTCATCGGCACTAATCAATCCAAAGATGGTAGGTGCCATTCTATGGTCCTGTTCTTCACTGCGCCGAGTCTTGGCGCCTCGGCGTAAACTTCTTACCGAAAACCTCAAGTCGCAAGGGGTGGAGTGCATAAACCGCTGCAAACAGCTCAACTTCTGGGAATAGGCTCTGTTCCCAAAGTGTAAAGGTCACAAGGTCATACCAAAGGGCGACCAAGGATGCTCAGTTTCTCCGTCCTGCTTTCCAGGGCCAATTCTTTGGAGGGAAGCGAGTCCATCAGCAGGAAGCCTGTGCTGAGCAACTACTGTGAATGGGGCTTTCTGGTGGTTGAAGGCGTCTGGTGGTTTTCCCAGGTGTTTCCCACGGTAGTTGGTTTGACATCCAACCGGCTGGAGTTATTCGGTATACCACAAGAGCCATTCCGAGTGCTTGGATTGCTTTCTCCGCTTCGCGCAGCACTGGCCTAGTCCGACCACCAAAGATCGACTTAGCTACTTGTCCAAATGATTGGCATGGCTTCATTTGGGCGTCCTTTCAAAACCTTCCTTTCAACCCCGAATTTCGCTTGGTTTGATGCAGGCTTAGAATCCAGCGACCCCTTTCGTTCTCACGCGAGCAGGGCAGCCGGGCAGCCAAAC
This sequence comes from Effrenium voratum, assembly GCA_963377175.1. Classification (NCBI taxonomy): domain Eukaryota; class Dinophyceae; order Suessiales; family Symbiodiniaceae; genus Effrenium; species Effrenium voratum. The sequence continues at coordinate 195,927 of CAUJNA010000210.1, read as the reverse complement.
GAATATGTTTTTGGGGTACCGCGTTTCGGGTATTTAAGGGAAACCAAAGGCAAACCATCCATAGGGATTCCCCACTTTTGGCGACCCAGTGGCATAAAAGTCCCAAGTTTCTTCCCAAGTTTCACACATCATCCGGGGCAAACATATATAAAGGATCCCGGGACGCACACCCCATGGTTGCCACCGACGCGATCAAACATCTCAGCGGCACGTCGTTGTGCATCAGCACCTCAAGCCACGTTGCAGTCTGCAACCCTGTGGCAATCCTCAAAGGCTGACATTTTGGGGAAGGGGGGTTGCCAGAGCAAACCGACCCCTGTTTCATGCCCCCTTCTTCCAGTTGTTACCAAGACAATTGTAGACACCACGCTGACCCATGACCCAGAGTTCATGAACTTGTTCCGCTGATTTTTGAGTCTTGGACTCGCCTGTTTGCTGGGAATTCCTTAATGTTCGGCAACGCTTTTTTCTGGAAGACCACACTCGAGCCGTGCCCTCCCCTTCGCACATCTTCCGCCTGGCAAAGCACCCAGGAAGGGGCACGGGGGCCCTGTTTTTGTGACTCAATGAGAGGCAGGCTCAAAACGAAGGCTTGTCCCTGACAAACATCTCCTGGGGTCACAATTGTTCACTGACCTGAAGTATGACATGGACCCCCAAGAAAGAAACACAAACCAAAGCCCGTGAGGGCGCGAGTGAATTGCCGAGCTCACTTCGCACTTCGCACCCGTTGCGGCGGAAACCGGGAGCCCTGACAGCGTACTTGGTCTTCAGCATAGGCTGGACCTGTGCCGGAAACCGGAAATCCCCGAACTGGCGTCACTTTGAGGTAGCCCTCTTGGCACGGAAAAGGGGAAATCACCATAGGGCTCCCCTGGGACACATCGGACATTGGAGCCTCAGGTTGGGAGAAAGGCTCCGTAACCTTCGAGCATTCCAAGCCTGATCCATGCACCCGGCAAGCTACCTTTGCAGGGCCACAGCGAAACATGGTGTTGGGTAGTGTGCCAAGTTCCGAAGTTTCCAGGGATGAGTTATCACTAACACCGGGTCAAAATGTACATGCCATGAGCCACTCGGTTCAGTTGGGTCCCCTTTGCGGAAGGAGCATGAGGGGAGGGCAATTCCCCAACTTCGCTCGGTGCTTTCCTTGTGGTCTGATAAAAAAAAAAGGTGGGACGTGCACCACACTGGCATATCATAGATGTGTGTTGATGATCCGGTGACTCGCAAAGAATGCTGAGGCCTGTGGGTGGAAATAGCCTTTTAGGAGGAAACAGGCTGATTAAAAACCTGGTAGTTTTGGAGGTTTTTTAGCCGTTTTCTGTTTCAGGCTGTGATATGTCGAGTTGCAGTTTCCAGCTGGGGTGGGGAGGAGGGGGTGGGGGGGAGGGGGGCAATGTTTCCGTCGTTTTGAAGGGCTTGCACGCACACGGACACACATGCCAGCGCACACAGGTAGATGACGGCCACGCCCCCGGGAACGCGTGTACACACACACATACACATGCACGCACGCACGTACGCACGCACGCACGTGTAAACCTAGACACGGCAATGTATAGACAGATGGTGGCAATCCTTGCAGGACTATGTGCCAACTCAGCTTCACTCTAAGAAAGAGAAAGAAGCCAATCCAGATTTGTTTCGCTACATGCATAGCTTTGTTTGGAGGTATCAGCTTCCGATTGAGAATGACTTCTGCTCTGCGTTGGCTCGTGTTTGTTGATTCTTCCAGATTTTTGACCAATTGAACTACAACAATGCAAAAAGCGTTGGGTTTTTGACCATTTCTGCATAAAAACAATGCTGTCCTAATTCTCCCGTTCACAGCAACGCATGAGCCATTGACGAGAAAACGCATAAAACCCAGGGGAAAAGAAGCGTGACGCAGCTTTCGACACCAGGTTTTTTATCAGCCTGTGACCTTTTAGGACCCTTGGACGTGTGAGCTACGGACGACTGTCTTGTTCCCCAAGAGGGCTGGGGCATTTGGGCCGGCCCCCTAGTTGTGACAAATTGGGGTGGGGCCTCCACAAAACCAACATGTCGAACTTGCTCGAAGCCCTGAAAACTGCCCCCATGCTAGCCGCCACCCTCCATTTGCTTAAATCCCCTGGAAAAAAATAGAAATATTTCCAGTAGTGACAGATTCCCTTTAAAAACCAACGGGCGAAAAACAATTCTGATCCAAATGGAAACTACAGGTCAGCGGACTCAGCTTGCCTTCAGGAAGCCGGCAATGGGGGCATCGCTATTGCCCACGGCCACCTGATGTGGATGCTAGCGGCGATCAAAACCAAATGGCTGTGGGTCAAAACCAACGGTACCATTTTGGGATAGGTGTACCACCCATTTTTAGACTATTTTAGTGGGGATAGGGATGTTCCTGGGGGGGGGGGGGGATTTGACCCATGGCCAAATCAGCGGACACGACACGCACACACGGCCGGATCCGCCGCGGATCTACACGCGAAGCAAACGTGAAAAAGGCAGGAGCCGCACGTCCAAGGGGGCTTCCCAACTGCGAAATTAGAAGTTAGAACCCCTATAGCTTTCAGCTATCTGCGGAACAAGGAAACACTGGGACTAAATCATCGGCTTTGTTGTGTGCCTTCGAAGCCGTCTGTACCAGTCCAAGCATGCAAGGCGACAAGCCTCGCCACCAAAGGTATGTGTCAAAAACGGGAATCGAGTTCTTTCCTTTTGGTGTCCCTATAGAACAACCTCAACAAGGGTACCCAACATGGATGGGTTTGCGTTTTAGCTGTGGACCCTTTAGTGGACATCATTGGGTGGGACCAACACTTTTGAGGGGGCCCTATTCAACCAAAAAAAACAGCGCCGTCGTTAAACGTAGAACCTCCCAAACAAACCCTCTTGATACTCTATTGGTACCCTCCAAAACAAACATGTGCTACCCTCAAAAAGAGCAACCAGCAACCATTTGCTCTCCGCCTGAAAAGGATTTGAACTTGCTCTGGGGGGATTTATGTCCACCCGCTTCGGAGGCCCCCCTCAGCCCTCAGCCCCCAGCCCCCCCGGAGCCTGGGTGAAGTTGCTGAAGAGCTGCGAGCCCACCGCGGAGGCATCCACGTGCCGGCCTCGCTCTGGTCCCAAATGCGCCGCGTTTGATTCTTTTGTGTCTGTGAGGTGTCCAAGCCGGTGCTCAGCAGGGAATGAGAAATGGAAAGCCCCCTGCAAACCATCCCTTCTGGTTCCTTCAAGGGGACCAATTCCTGGGTTCATTCCAACATTCCCTACTGAGCACCAGCAAGTTTTTTGGTCCGCAGGGGTTGGATCTATATTCCGTTTGGCCCCCAAAACGAACTGTTCCCATTGCAAAAAGTCATCTGTTTGGCCCATGTAAAGGGGCCTTTGACCAACCTCCACATGGGTCTGTCGATTGCTTTGGGGAACCATTTTG
>CAUJNA010000210.1:107500-187500 GCA_963377175.1 Effrenium voratum | reverse complement strand
CGGGTGGAAGCTGAGAGTACCCAAAACCGAAGCTTATTTGTCCGAAAAAGCTGAGAGTGACCTTTGACAAAATGGTGCCCGAAGGCAGTCCCGCGTTTTTTTTTTGTTTTTTTTTTTTTGCGTGGTTAGGGTAGCATTTGAAAAAGGGCGCCCTTGTGACCAAGCAGAGCTATTGCACTAGTTGGTGGTTACAACACGGGTTGCACTTAACCAAATGCCATGGGTGGTTGGCCCAACCCTCGCAAACTGGTTCGGTCGCCCCGATTTTACCTCTCAAAAAGGAAACCAGAGAGCTGTGGTCGAGGATCACCAAAGAAAGTTGATGATGTTGCTTTGATTGACACACTTAACAAAGAGACAGAGGGTGTCAATCCGGCCTTTCCCAAGCGCTTGCTTGCTCACTGACATCCATTGGAGACTTGGGGGGAAGGCCAACATCCTTTTCATTTCGCAGCAGGCTTTGTGCAGCATTTTTTCATCTAGAATACAATCTGCAAGTGAACATGATTCAAAACAGGATGAACCCCCAAGATGAGTGGCTTCCTTTTGGCTTCCCTTTGAACGAACCCCAAAATGGTACCCTCAAAAAAGACAGGCCCACATCCGAAATTGGGCGGATTTACAGCCGCACCCGTGGAACCACAGAATGTATACCAACCCAACAACAAAGTTGACCTATGCAAAAGCGACCATCCACAAATGCCACATCCCTTGCAAGGGTCGGAAGTGATCGAAGTGCCAAGGTGGCCAACCGCCACTCAACTCCTCAAGTTCCTCAGCGTTCACCCACAATGAACCAGCATAGCAAGAAACCCACAGGCGTTCTCAATGAAGCCTCCGCAATGCCGACGTTTGAGGCTGGTTGCCTGGGGTCCTGCGTTTGCCCCCTCTAGCTGTTGAACAAATATACACCTGCCATCTGCGGCTTTGCCCACCCTTGTGTTGCAAAGGGCCGGTGCTTTGCATCAACTTCGCGTGCTCCATCATTCAGCGTTGAGATTGCAAGCAGCCAAACCCAAGCAACCATGTAACACGGCCGCGCTCTTCAGAAGGCCAAGGCTAGTTCCATGCTGTTGCCATGTGGGGGCGTCTTTTTTGTGTGACCCGCCGTTGGTTGGTTCTGAGAGGAAACCAAAAGGAAACCAACCTGTTTGGAGGTCCTCTTGATATATACCCAGGTGGCCGCCTCGTCCGTCGTCGTTGTCCAGGGAGCCTTGGATATGGCGCCGTGAGCCGAGGGTCCGAGCGCAAGACTGTCGGGCCATCTGATAAATTCTTCAGGACTGGTACATCCCTTGATCTCTCAGACCCTAAAAGCCCTGCAACGAGTGTGGGTATCGAAGGCTCATAAGAAGGGATATGTCACTGTCTGCTTCTCCGAACATTTGCCAACCGGCTTGGTGAGTCTGAAGTGGAAGGCTCCTACTTCAGACAGTTGCACTGAGTTGGTTCAGTCCCCCACATTAACAAACCCCTGTTTATTGATATGGGGATGCTTTTCCATGGTTTTAGTGGGGAATCAGCTCTCCCCCACTGCCCCAAAGATGATCGGTCCTCGAATCGTGTAGGTGGCCGGCACCCGAATAAATCTGGAGGCCGTCATAATCATCATACTCCGAGGTGGACATCCAGCAGTCTTTTCACCCGGCTGCTTCACTCGCACTACTTTCTCCACCTGAAATCACAAGATACTCTCCTGAATTCCCGATCCTCTCTGGGTGGAATTTACTGTGTACTATTCGTGGCGCAGGTGATTGACATACTCTCTTGAACATTGGCGTGCGACAAAGAACCCGCCACTCTCTGAAGTCTGCTTTTGTGAGGGGTCTCCTGTAGCTTCCATGTGCATTTGCACAGTACCAAGATCCCCAGCCCATCTGCAAGCTCCAAGCACCGCTCGCGCTTTCTCCGTGCACCGCAGCCGCACAGCACCTTTTCACAAATCCGCCGTCCCATTCCACGCCGAGCGCTTCGCACCCCTCGAGCCTTCTCCAGGGGTCGGAGTGTGCCCAGCTCACATGAAAGGCCAGGCCTGGCCTTGGGCGGTCGAGAAAACCCCGGTGAGAAAAAACATGTGCTACCAATCAAAGGGACCAAACTCGGACCCAGAAAGTCGGACCCTGATCTTCTCCCTAGGGTTGATGACTTGAAGCTGATATTCGGTCCTTATCAGCTGGATCCAACTGTCTGGGTCCAAGGCTGGCCCGATTGAACCAACTGAGAAAGACAGAAACATTCGCAAAGAAAATGGCAAAGGACTGGCCGGAGGTGAGAAGGGATGGTTTTTTTGGGGGCAGGGTTGGAATCTACCATGATCTGTTTTGCCGCAGGATAATGCAAGGAGTCAGCACCAGCTTGATCCATACGTTCCATGTGAAAGCAAGAAACTCAGTTCAGCAGCCATGCACTCCTGCCAAAGTCAGCTGCAAAACCAAGGCTGGTTGCTCTTTGGCACAGACCGAGGCAAGACTACTCCCGGTTGATGCCCCTTTGCTGACACATGGTCAGTCACTTACTTCGCCGCGGTTCCATGTTTTTAGTCTGCAGATCAACAAAAGATGTACATCCTTTGTAGTTGGTTGGCGTTGACCACAATCAGGAGCAAATCAAGACGACAAAACTTCGAAGCCAAAGCAGTGGGATAACTTTCACATTCACTGCCGGTCGTCCAACACTTTGCCCGCTTTTCCCAAACCAAACACTGCCCAATAAGTAAGCCTGCTTCAAAGAAGGCCGAAAAGGCCGCAAACTCGGTGCCATCGTTCGAACATCTGAAGGCCTTGGACAGTGCCTCAAGCCTTGAGCCATTTCCTGGCCCTTCACCCTACCCCCGCAATCCCACCACCTCCACCTCCACCCCCACCACCCCCCCACCACCCCCACCACCCCCACCACCCCCGCCGCCCCCACCACCACCTCCACCACCCCCACCTCCAGCACCCAACCGCCCTTGCATGCAGGGCGCCGGTCATCGCCGCCTGGGTGACAATGCCGCTGAAGGCGAACATGGCGAGGCGGCCGTTCTCCAGCTCCTGCCGGTCTCCAGCCTGGTTTACCTTGACTCAAACGAGGCCATGGCCTCGTTCCAGCAACCAACACTGCTGAGTCTGTTTTGCCACTTTCGTATGAGTCAAGGACATGGGACCACTCAATGAGAACCACTTTTGCAACCAAGAAAGGTACCCAAATTCATGGTTGGCACCCGCCGACCAGCAATGATGGCAGGTCGCGAACTTTTTTGGCAAACTGCTTTCCTCCTGGAAAGGGAGGAAAATGCAAGTGCTTGGGGAGAAGAAAGTTGCAATGTCTGCTTGCTTGGAGCCGCCTGCGTCTGCTGTCTCAAGCTCATCCTATTGGGGAGCGGCAACCTCCGCGCCATTTTGCCCAAAGAAGCCACAGAGCGACTTGCACATGTGTGGCCCTGAAAGCGGACCGCCAAAAGCTTCCCTGAAAACCGTGGGTGAGAAAAAAGAAACTCCTGGTCATTCCACCAACTTCAAAAGCTCCTGCCAAAGACACCGGAGAAAAGTGCAACATGGAGGTTTGTCTGTCTCAAGGGAACCCCCCCCCCCCAGGAATGCTTCCCTTCAAAACCTCCCCCCCAAAAATGCCAACTCACAAAGAGACGAGCCTCGCAAAACCCCTTGAGGCCCTCTCCTTGAGGCGCATGTCCTTCTCCTTCTCAGGCTCCTGCCCCAACTTTCCCAGCGCAGGGGCAAGCCCCGCCAAATGGTCCCTTGAAACCGACCCCAAGAAGCCTCCATGCCCTCCCAAAACCACCGACCCCTTGGGCATTTCTCCCAAAAAAAAGAAGGGCCACGACGTTACGACATGAGACCGCTAGGTCCTGGGGTCCTTGGGCAGCTTTGATTTTCCCCGGTTTCTGCGCCGAAACAGCGGACCTGCGTGCTCGCAAATGGCCGCATGGAGCAAAACATAGCCCCTCACAACCTTCCGACCTTCGACCACGCCCGGGGAAAAAAGAAACGCGCGGGTTCTAGGCTCCTTGGGCAGGAACTGCTTGCCCAGGAAGAAGTCCCCGGCGTCGCGGTTGATGTTCATCTCCCAGCCCTGGAAGAAGAGCCACAGGGAGTAGAGCTCAAAGGTGCCGATGGCCCCCAAGAAGGGCGCCATGTACCCCGCCTCCTGGGCGAGGGGATTTATATTTTTTGGGGGGGGAAAACAAATCCGAGCCAGCCGTCCCCGTGGGTTTCCCCGAAAAAAGAGAGAGGCCCCCATGGTTCCCCGAAAAAGAGAGAGAGAGAGAGAGAGAGAGAGAGAGAGAGAGAGGCCACGTGTTTCTACGGAGCAAAGAAGAAGAAAAAAAACATAGGGCTTCGGGTTCCTGCAAGGTCGGGTGCATCGTTTTCCGGAATTCCTGGTGACATGCGCGAAATTGCGCTGGTGGCCGCAGGGGCCTTTGTCAAGAGCTTGAAGCAGACTTCGCGGTGTGCACCTCTTACTCCTCTGAAACAGATGCGTGTTTTTCTTCATTCCGGGTTCAGTTTCAAGTTTCAGGTGAGTGTTTCTCGATTGGGGCAAGACTGCATGGTTCTCGGCATGCGTTTGAGTGTTTGCTTGTTTGTGTTTGTCCATTTTTGTTTGAGCGGGGCCCTGCAAGCAAATTACGGCAGCAAGAGGAAGATAGATATCATCATGGACAAGAGAGTATAAAAACAAAAAGAGTTACAAAACGACAACAACAAGTAAGCAAGCGAGCGAGCACGCTTTCCTGTATTCATGACGAAATCTAGTCTTGCATCCCCCCACGACCCCATTCTCTGCAGTAATTGCAACAGGTTGGCTTGCATTGGGTAAGGGTTGCCTGCAGCTGGGGAAGGGAGGTGGGAAGCCTTGACTGCTTTTTCTTTAGTGCTGCTTTGTAGCTGGGCGGTAAGTGGGACGTGAGCCTTTCGTTTGCCTGCTTGTGTTGCTTTGTTTTGCTTTGTTTTGCTTTGGTTTGCTTTGTTTTGCTTTGTTGCGTTTGGTTTTGTTTGCTTTGGTTCGCTTTGCTTTGGTTTGCTTGTAACCAACATGGAACTTAGCTGGGTTGTCCTCAGATCCCCCGCCTCAAAGCTTAGATGTTAGTGGGTTAAATAAGAATCCCCAAGCTCAGGAACCGGACGGCTGGGAACCACCAAGTCAGGGTCAGCATACAAGGCAGCATGGCTGACCGGCTAAAAGGACTTGATTGGCCCCGTTTAGAGGACCGTGCTTTGGCTTCGTGGCAGCCTGCCCTTCACAAACTCACATGGAGCTGTGCAGCAAAATCCAAACTCATTGATCTAAGGAACACAAACGTAAGATGACGGAAAAGGCGGCTCAAAGCTATGGCACCGTCAACACCTGACACGAATACCCGGTCTCAACGAATCGGAAGCAACTCTTGGCTCACCGGATTATTTCATTTCCGGGACTGATCCCAACCGGGATCTGCCTGGGATATCCTAACACCTGGGTTCTCTTTTTCGAGGGTGCCCTTATAGGTCCTTTGTTTTAAAGGGAGAAACCCACGGGAAACCCCAAGGAAACGCCACAGTCCCACCCCCTTGGCGCGGTTTTTTGGCCCCCTTTGCACCCACCGACCCCGGCCGAGGCTCCACCATCTTGTCGTGGGCCTCCAGGGTGGTGGACACCGACTGGAAGGCGTCCCCCGGGAAGCGCATGCCCAGGTCCGTGGCGATCCACCCCACCGTGGCCAGCATGCCTCGAACGGCTTCGGAAGGCGACGCTGGCAGTCGGCAGTCGGCAGGCCACGGGCGGATCGCCGAAATGGCGCCCAAGTGGCAGGCTAAGGGGAACAGCGCCATCTGACTTTGATGATCCCCAGAAACAGTGAACAAATAGCAACCCATTCAAGGATGTCTTTGATTGGAAAGCTGGAAGATCGATATACGAGGGTACACACATGTATATTTAGTGTGCACTTGCATATTTAAGGCGTGTGCCCTGGGAAGTTGCATCCTTTTGCCGCAGATCTGGATGGACGGGGTTCGGGCGGAGAGGTTGAGGCGTGGGTATTTCCAAATGTGGCTCTTCAAATATCGCAAAGGGAGTATCCCAACTTCGACAGGATGTGCGCGCCACCTGAAAGGTCATCATGGGACCTGCTGGCTGTCCACTCAAACACAACCTTCAATCCATTGGGGCCATTGTTTTGGCTGGGGATTGTCAACGCCAAGGTCAGGCCATGGAGCTGTTTCCCTTTCACCTACTGGAACCAAAAGACCAAAGACCAAACTCCCATCCAACTCGCGCCAAGCCGCAGACCCGGCCGTGCTTCAGCTCTGCCTCCCGGACCCAGTACACCGGCAGCGCGTCCGTGACGCCCAGGGGGTCGAAGCCCTAGGTGCGGCTTGGAGTGACCGGGGACGGGATGCGCTGACCATCGCTAAGTCAAGCCCGGTTCAGCCCAACGGGCAAAACCCCCCACGAAAACGGGGGAAGCACCCCGCAACTGGTGGGTTTATCAAATTATCAGTCAAGGCATGGGGCTTCCCCGCCAAAAAGATCTGGCTGGACCCGAGCCTCAACCCTGTCAGGGGAAGCTCACTCAAAGAGCGGAATTTGCGGTAGTCTTAATTTGTCTTCTGTCTTGGAAAACCGTAAAGATGCAAACACGGCTTGCCCAAGTGTTGCTGAGATGCTCTTGGTGCATGCAATCCGCTCACCCCAATGCCTGAGAACAGATTCATTCATAGGACAGCTAAACATGGAGACAAAGTTGAAAGGGGCAAGTTGGTCAAGTGAACCAGCAAATTGATGGTTCCTCCCCCCTACATCGTTAGTTCCCTGCAAAGCCAATTCCAGGATGCACAATGCCAAATTCAACAAGTGCCAAAACCGCCTCTGGAGGGTCAAACAGTCTCAAGCACCGGCGCAAAAAAAAGCTAGAAACAGAAGGGTTCCAAGGCTCTGAAATGCGACTGTACCCAATTGAGGCTACAAGACCTGCGAAACACCGACCAAGGGGAAGCGCAGATCTGCAACCGCTTTCGTCCTGAAAGGCGACCACAGATTCGGAAGAAACTTGCGGATGAGCTGATGAACCTCGAAAGTGAAGCCTCCCCTCGTTTGAAGGACACCCCTCGTTCATCAGCCAAAGGAATGCCCAAACCAAAACGAACCCCCCACACCTCAACTTAGAAGAAGAAAAACACCCAGGCCAACTCGGGTTCCTCACCCACCTACCCCCATTCCCCAACTACCCCCACCTACCTACCCCCACCTACCTACCCCCACCTACCTACCCCCACCTACCTACCCCCACCTACCTACCCCCACCTACATACAGTAGTCGGGGGCCTTGCCCCGCAAATAAATTGCTTCATACATACCCCCCACCCTACATTTTTTTTCATCTTCCATCTTCTACCCTTATTCGTTTTCATCATTTTTCTACATTCCTTTCTGTCCATCTCATCCGTTTTTTTCTCATCATTTTTCCAAAATTTTCGCCATCCTTTTCTCCTTCCTCCTCGCCTCATTCATTTCACCAACTACCCTCCAAAATGTCATTTCCTCAATCTCCTCACCTCATCCATTTCAAAAAAAGAAATTTTGCAAAATATATTGCAAAACATATTTGTCATCAAAAAAATATTCGAACTGGCTAAAAACGATTTGTCCATTTCCCGGACAAGAAATAGAACAGCAACAACATCACTCCCTCCTTCGTTTCATCACTTTTATCATATATTTGTTTGGGGCGTGGTGTCCCTTGTAGGATTTTATCTTCAATATATGAAACGCTATACTTACATTATAATTATAACATATAAGGGTATAAATGTTATTATTATAGTATGGTTATGAAATTAATAATAGCTACCAACACTTTCATTATCGCTAACTTCTTCTTCGCTTTTGTAGAAGTCTTCAGTGCCTAATATATGATAAAACCGGATATGCCATTCTGCTTCTGTTCTAAATGGCATCATTGATAAAAGTGCTCTCATAGCGTCATAATATTGACTTGTCAGTATTTTTCTACCATTAATGTTCATATCATCAATATTATTAATAAACCATAGATGCTTAAACTTATATTCAATATTAAATATGTAAGAATAATCGTAAAATGTTTTTAATTCTAAGTATATTTCATATTCAGTTTTTTTACCATCTAAATATTCAGTCAAAGACATTATCCAGAATGGATTTCTTTTTACCTTTTCCCAAGTTGGAAAAGGGTGTTTAATGATATCGTTATACCTGTAAGGACATATATCATAACAGTTATATGACATAATATTCAATCTAATTTCTAATGGTAAATTGTTAAGTTCCATTTCTATTATAATATATAGTGTTTATTTCTTTAAATACTTTTTTACAAGAAATAAAATTAAATATTGAAATATAATTATAACATATAATATTTTACATGTTATTATTATATTATGATTATAATTTCAGTTCAGGATAACTATTTAATTGATATGTTTTACTTCTTTCATACATCATTTTAAAAATAAGATTAATATCTCTCACTGTATTTTTCACATTAAACTTTTTGCTTTCAATATATGATTTTATGACTTTTTTTACATCAACGCCGGGTTTACTATAATAAATCAACATCCATAATATGTCATTAATCATTTCACACTTTTTCTTACTGATTTTAAGAAACTGTTTAACATAATCGTAAGGTGGTCTTTCATACACAGTTAAAAATATCAATATTTCATCTTCAACATTTCTTTCATCTATATTTTTAAACGCCAAACAATTTTCTATTATATTTTGATATCGTCTCCATCTTCTACAAGTTCTACATATATTTTCTTCGTCCAAAGAATAATCAATAATATTATTAACTATTCCATTAGGTAAATTCAATTTATATAATTCCATATTTTCCTTTTTGAAGTGGCAACAGTCGTAGCATTTCTTATTGATATAATTATTGATTTCGGTTTCCACCATTGCTATTATAATATATATAGTGTTTATTTATTTAAATATTTTTTACAAGAAATAAAACTAAATATTGAAATATAATTATAACATATAATATTTTACATGTTATTATTATAGTATGGTTATAGGTTAATTTCAGGATAATAATTTAATTTGATATGTTCATATTTGGTAAAATTATGTTCATGAATGTATTTTAGTATGTCATTAAATTCTTTCAGTTTACTTGATGGTACAAAATGGTTTAAACGCGTAGGGTCATGTAAACGACTGTTAAATCCAGATCTGTATTTCTTAAACCTGCTTGGTGCCAAATTAAACTGTAGCTTTAATTCTTCTTCCTTTGGGAATTTATATAACTCATTAAAATAGTATACTGTAGAGACATCACTAAAATATCTATTCGCGTGGTCAATTGTCTGGTTCAAATGAATGCAGTTATCGCATTTGCATTTACGTTCTCCATATTCTTTGACTAACCTAATGGCATTGAATGGCAACTTCAAATAAAGTAATAGTGATGAATTGTAATTATGTTTGGATAGTTCGTGTTTGAGAATCTTTTCTGTTTCATTTTTGTTTAAGTCATCCAAGAATTTATTAATAATCTCTTCTTGCTCTTTCTCTGTAAATTCAACCATTTCTATTATAATATATATAGTTTTTATTTCTTTAAATACTTTTTTCCAAGACATAAATTTATACCTTTAATAACTCATGTCTCAAAAATGCCCTGTCATAATTTTCAATATAATAATATTCCTGTCCTAACTTCTTTTCAATCTTTGCTATTTTGTAGGTTTGTTTAGTCCATACTCCTACTCTCTCCTTTTCGTTTGGTCTCCTTTTCCTGAATATCTTAACTTCATTTCCTACATTTAAATCTGGATAAACTCTATTTCTTTTGGCTTTCATACCTAAATTTAAACTCACTTCTAATTGATGTTTAGGCTTTCTTGCTTCTGACGGTGTTAAGCCGTGCGAAGTGTGCTTTATTCCATTGTTATAAGTTAATATAATCTCGTGTATGTAGTCTGTCCATTGAATAGCCTTTCCTTTTTTCTCATCGTTTTCAACCCTCTTATACAAGCTATCTTTAAACGTCCTTATCGCCCTCTCCGCAAATGCTGGGTGTCCTCTGGTTTTGTGCAACTCTATTTTTTCATCCTTCAAGAAATCTATAACGCTTTGATTATTATAAGCTCCTTCGTCGTCAATATAAATTAGTTTGGGCTTTCCATCCATTTTTTTAATACATTCCATCAGTCCTGCTAAAATGTCCGCTGGCTGTTTTGACATAAGCGGGACAACAACCATATACTTAGAAAATATGTCAATACACATCATGCCAACTTTCATTTTTTGTTTAGGGATATCATTAATGAAAAATAAATCAATTTGAAACTCATAATATGCGTTAGGAGCTACAAATGAATTCTGTCCTCTTGGCTTGGCTTTCTGTTCTACATTCTTCCTAAAAAACTCATTGATATCATTAATAGTAATTGATTTATCTTTTTGTCTTGCTTCTTGTAAAGTGCGGTTCTTTGACCCGAAGCCTCCCTTATCATAATAAACATTATTAATAATATCTTGCTTAGATGCCATATAAAATAAGATAGATATTATTTTTCCCGGCGATTACAGTTTAAACAGTAAGATATACAGTTTTCCTTATGATGGGCATAATCGTTGTTTATTCTTTGGGCTGTCATATTGCTATTTATTACTCCATTATTTATTTCTATGTCAAAATCTGAACTGCATTTATTACATCTGGTATTAAGCCTGTCAAATAACCATTTGACATCAATATATTGTTTGTTGTCTATTTCTCTCTGCTTTTATGTCTTGTAATTTATATTGTTTAATCTTATGTTCTAAATATCTGGCTACTTGTGCTTCATTTAAATCAGTATCATCTACGTCTGCTTTGAAAAACTTGACTTTATTGATATCTCTGCATCTCGTGAGGGCTGTCCAAATCCACTCACGGCTGACCAAATGTGATTTATCCCATTCGTGTATAGTAATGCTTTTATCTAGAGAAGCCCCTTGAGACGAATGACATGTAGCACAATACGCATGTATAAAGTGCTTGTCTAAAGTCGTGGTGTTTGTCATGAATATAGTTTTACTTTTGATATCTTGGATTTCTACTTTCCAATCATCAATACTAATAATTTCATAAGTAATATTTACATTAAACACCTGCCCCATTTCTTTTTTATAAACTCTGCATATCACATGCTCTCCAATTTCATATTTATCTGTCTTTCCTAAATTATTTCTTACGGTTTTGCTCACCCATTTGCACCTAGCATTAGTATAGGCTATGTTATGCTCTCCTTCCATGATGTCGCTTGTAGTTTCAAAATGTTTATTTACTATTTCCTTAATGGGCAGTTTAGTTTTCCAAATGTCATTATATATATCATTCAATTTAATTTTATCTTCTTCTGTCTTAAGTCTCTTAGATATCTTAAGATAAATCTTATATTTAAATATTTGATTAAGACAGTTGTTTAAATATGTCTCGTGGTCCTGGGTGTTAGTTAAATCAGCTATAGGTTTCAACTGCTTCCCGTCAGCGGTTCCTATAATTATCTTCTCTGGGTACGTATCCTTAAACTCCCTAACTCTGTTCAAAATATAATTGCCCGCCATACCTAGCTCATCAAACACAATACAATTATAATCAGAATGGTCAAATGTCGGTAGTCTTTCTCCAGCTTCTATTGGAATACTGAAAAACTTGTTTAATGTTACGGCGTCGGCTTCGGTTTCTTGCTTCTGCTTGTTATTAGAACATACGAATAACACATTATAACCTAGATTTTTCATATATTCGCCTATATAACTCTTGCCGCTTCCAGCCAGTTTTGCTTTTATCAACACCGGATTACACGACACAATTTGCTCACAAATGCTTTTGGTGTCGTATTCGTCTTTAACACAAATTTTTACATTATTGTAAGTCGGAATTTCTGATAACTCATTAACCTTAATTTTGTATATATCACTCGGTGGTGATACTTGTTTATTATCTTCAGCTCTCCATCCTCCCCTTTTGGTTGAAAACTTAATCAATGTTTTGGCCTTGTCAATATTTTTCCTATCAATAATGAAGGCATCTGTTTTAACACTATGCACATTGATATTGTTGTTTTTCAATGTTTTATAATCTTTATGCATTTTAAAATTATGTCGTTGCATGAGTAGCTCTTTAATATACCTAAAGCCATTGGTTAAGTCTTGTTTATGTGTCGTTGTCAATGTGTAATATTTGACTTCTGATTCTTTCTCAACGTTTTTGATATCGTATTTTTTACCATCTATAATTTTATAACATTCACGACAATGATTGTGATAATACATATTATTTTTCCAAAATTTATATGTACCGTCATCAGAATTCCGGTACCTATCATCATCATTATCATGAGCCTTAAATTCTAAAACCCATCCCTCGCCTCTTTCCTGTTCTAATTCTTTAATATAATCATCTGTCATCTCTGTCAAAACCTTATCATCATAAAATCCACTAATCTTATTAATTCTTCCCCCATACAGATTTTGATGATACAATGCTTCACTTAATGTATCAAATACTAAACTCTTCTGAGACTTGTTAGTTCCCTTTTCTAACAATCCGATATTTACATTCGAAATCAACTTTTTAACCTTGATGTCTTCACCTAAATTATTTGATATGTTAGTCTTCCATAGGTTCTCAACTATACTTTTATAATCTACTTCATAAATCGAAGAAGGCTTTTTAAAATATAGAATTTCGACTTCGTCAATAAACTCTTCTAAAAACATGCCATATATTAAATTATATTGTTTATTAAAAAATAATGATGTTTGTTTTCCAGTAAACTTAACTAAGAATAAACATAATTCTCCCATGTTATTAAAATCATGTTTACCATACTCATAAGGCATCCAAATGTCAAATTGTTTAAACACTGGAATTTTTACGATTTTAGTTAAATTATGTGTATATGCCTTGTTCTGGTCAATCTCTATATGTAATTCATTACTATGATAAAAGTAATGAAATTTACCAGCGGGTGCTACTGTCCTGCATCTGTTTAAAATTTCTACATCAATGTCATTATAATAAGATTTATGCAGTGGATTAAATAATGATTTATTGAATTCAAACATCGCTCTTGACATCCTATTATAGGTGTCTTCAGTTTCTACTGTTATACTTGCATTGAAGGCATCAATCAAATTTTGTGTTTTTATCCTGTATGTAATTATTCTTTTCTTAATCTTGAATTGAAACATCAGCTCCGAAATGATACACGCACTAAATTTAATTTTCGGGTCATATCCCGCCTGCTTTGCTTGATAATACATTTTCGCCAAATCATTGCGTGTATATATCATTGTGTATTCGTCCTGTTCGGTGTGTTTTAATATGTCATCCAGCTCTTCAATCATGATGCATTTAATGGGTTCCTCTCTATGATTTAAATAAAAGTCGGTAGAAGCATTAACATTGATATTATACTCTTTCTTTATTCCTAAATTTGATTTCAATTGTTTCAAGTCCTTATTTAATGTATATATATGGTCATTCTTTATTAATGCGTAGAATGTTTTGATATGGTGGTTTCTTTTTGGTGGGTCAAATGTAAAACTCAAATTACCTACAATATCGAAAATTCTGGCGGTGATGGCATACTCTTTAAATACCTTGTTCATGTCTTCTATTGAAGCACCATGGTTTTTGAATTCCTCGTCTGTTTTGTCTATGAGTTTCAAAATACTTTCTCTGGTCATCTTCTTCATGTTCTTGTCTTGTCCGTAAAAATCATTCAATGTGTTAATCCAACATTCGTTTTCAACATAATGCTTTACCTTAATGGCTTCCTCAAAAGTGCAATATTCTGGGTCGAGTTCTGTTTCCATATATCTATGAAAAATACCAATATTATTTGCGTTTTTTAAGTTCTTCTTTTTAGGGTCATAATCTTTAATATCTCCTTCTACCGTGTCGGCATCATAAATGACTACTGCATCTATATAGTGCTTCATTGTCTTGTAATGCCTAGCGATGTCGTCATCTTGCGCCAGTGTTTTAATAACCTTCTTAAAAAGGTTTTTGTCATACAGTCTAAAAATTCTCTTCTTGACTAACTCCTCTATCCATCTTCCAGTCTTCACTCCCGCATGCTTATCATCAAAATGCATGGGATAATATGTCCCGCCTTCAATGTCTTTAAACGATGCTTTTACCTTATGTGTTCCATATCCACTCATAGTAAAAAAACGAAATCCGATTGTGTAATCTCTGGGTTTTGTTTTGTGCCCTCTTGTTATGTTCTCCTGTTTGTTCTTTTTCATTCTTTCGTTTAGTGGTTCTCTCTCTTCATATGTGTTCATAACCTGGTCGTATTTTTGATTTGCCTTGCTCTTTTCGTCCTCTGATTTTGCCTTTATGAAATCATTAACTATCTTCTCCGCTGTTGTGTATTGTGATATTTTCCTGTCGGTGTATAATCCTATAATGTCTCTAACCTTTGCCTTTTGTTGTGTTGATAAATTCCCCTTGTTCCTTTCGAGTTTGCTTTCTAAAGAGTTAATATTTCTTTTTACAGCTTTTGATGTCATAATAATATTTATATTATATATTTTATAGTGTCAATATTTCTTTAAATGCGTTTTTCTTGAAATGTTATTTAATAATAATGTATAGTATATAATTATGTGTTATGTAAAACTTATTTAAAGAAATACTGTGTTAATAATATATTAACAGAATGCCCAGATTATCAAAATATCATGATGTTACTAAGGACTTGAACCCGGATGACTACACAATGGAAGAGATACAAAAACAGATGGCTATATACAACCGCTTGTATTATCTTAAGAACCTACAAAAAGAAGGATGGATGGAAAATAAAATTGAACAAAGCAAAAAGGCATATCGTCAGAAAGCCATAAAGGAATACATAGAAAAACAAAATATAGATATTGATGAAATTAAAAACCCTCAAGAACTACTTGACAAGCTCACAAAATGAAATACTTAATAATATTATGTTGTTTAATATTATTAATTATTTAGATTTTTTCTTTTTCAATAATTTAGTTTCCAAATATTCTACGCGATGGATTAGTTTTGATAAAGCATCCCAACTAATACAAGCCATTCTGTCATAACACATCGTTAAGTATTCTCCTGAATCATTTACAATATTATATTTAGGATTTGTGTATTGTTGAACATCTTGAGCAATCCATCCTAATTCAGTCTTTTTAGTTTTTTGATTTTTAACAAATGTTTTAATCTTAATGTTTTTTACCATATTTATAGTGTCATCTTCTACATCTTCAATATTATCTTTCAGTCTCTTATCACTACTTAAATTAAATCCATTGAATGATGAAAATTGTGTATCGTCCAATTGTAAATATTTAGTGCCATCAATATAACTATCAATAGTTGTTGATGCTTCTAATCTTAAAACAGCATCACTATTTAAATGTCTCAAATTGATTTTATGAGCAATTCCAAAAGTCATATCACCGTCAATAGTCCAGTCGCCTCGTAATTCGCTATTACTTCCACTATTCAAAATAATTTTATTATCAGCATATGTTGCAGATAATCCAACAACCAAATTAATAGAGTTTGACGTGTTGCTATTCCTGATTATTAAATCATTTGTATCGACATACATTTCAGCATTATCAATTATTAGTTTTGATGTGTTGCCAAATTGAACATTGCCACTCGGTGAATTTTGTAATAATAAAGTATTTCCTGATACTGACTGAACCTGATTGACTTCAACTTTCTTACCAGAAACCATTGTTAAATCGCCGTTTGTATATACATCACCTAATACATCAACTGGCTTATTGAATATGGTTTTTGATACAGCACCGTCGCACATAAAATATTGGTTAGAAGCATTGGTTATATCTCCGATACTACACGCTACAAAATTAGGATGATGAACATAAAAACCTTGAGTTGCCGATGGGGTGTGTGTTTCTAAATATGGAGTTAATGCATTGTCTAAATTATCAATTTTAGTTTTAATATCTGTTGAAAAATCATTATTTGTAAATAAATTACCTTTCATATAAACAGCACCTTCGAAATATGAAGTTCCGTGTGCTTGAGCAAAATTGTATGAAGTATGAACATTACCATTAATCGTAATTCTTGAAGCATTATTAGGTCTTCCAATAATAACATCTCCCGTATTCCATCCTAGCCATAATCTATAAGGCGTAGCACCTGTTAAACCTTGATACGAGTCCAACTGACAACCTCTTTTAAATTCTAAGCGTTGGTTACTTACAGCATCTTGAATTCTAAAAATTGGATTAGTATTATCTGTTAAACTAAGTATTAATGGAGAGTTTACTGTTTGTGCAGTTGTGATTGTTTTATCTAACTTTTGTAAATCTGCTGATATTAAACTATTAATCGTATTTGAATTTTCTGTTATTAATAAATCTTGTGTAGTGTTGTCTGATATGATTGAAGAAAATGTATTGCTGTAGGCTGTGTTAGTATTGAATAAATTAGTATCGTTTGCATATAATGTTGATACATCTGCTAAAATTGTTGATATTGTGTTTCCGTGTCCTGTTATTAGTGAAGAATTTGAACTTATATTATTGAAGTTTGAAGTGATTGTATTATTGAAATTTCCTACTAAGAATGTATTAGAACTAATAGTATTGAAGTTTGATGTTATTGTAGCATTTAAATTACTGATTAAAAAAGTATTAGAACTAATATTATTAGCATTTGTGTCAAGTTTAATTGTATTTGCGGATATGGTCGGTAGTATTGAAGTTATGGTTAATCCGTGTGCTGTTATATTATTAAGGTTGCTTGTAATTGTTGCGTTTTGATTTACTTGTTCGTCAAACATCGTTGTTGAAGTAGCATTTAATTCAGTAATATCAAGAATATTAGCATCTATCTTATTTTTTTGTGCTAAAATAAGAGCATCTACTTCTTCAATTGTATAACCTCCTCCTAATGCGCCTGCGGTGTCTGATAATTCTTGCTTTGTAGCATAAACACTGCTTAAGGTTGATGGTTCTGTTGAATTTATTAATACTAATTCGCTTGCTATAATTCTGCTTGAGCCATCCAATGATAATGTTGAAAACATAATTATTATATAGTAGGTTATAAAATAATTATATTCTATCTTTTTTTTCCTCTTGAGCCAAATATACCTTTATTTAATGCATTGTATTTTTCTTGCTTCTGTCTCAAATATTCATTTTGCAATAATTGGTAATGCTGTGCTATATTGTGTAGCGGGTTTGGAGGCGGTTGTTGTTGCGATCTTCTTGGGGGTGGTGTGTTCGCTATTATATTATTTGTTACTGGTTGTTGTGGTGGAACGTATTGCTCTTCTTCTTCGCGATATTCTACCTTTTGGGGTTTTGCTATTGGAACCGCTTTTGGTTTGATTGATTTAATTGGTTTAGATTCTAATGGTCCTTGGCAATTGCGTTCGTGGCTGTATCTATATGATTTTAATGTTAAAGTTTTGGCACATTTTGGACAGGTTATTTTCTTTTCATTGCGTGCTTGAGTTTTTGAGTTGTTTTTCAATGGTTCTACTGGTTTCGCTTCTGTTGGTGCTTCTATTGTTGGTTCTGCCTTTGGTGCTTCTTCTTCAATTGGTGGTAATTCATTTACTGGCTCGTCTGCTTCAATTGTATTAGTAATTCCAGGTTCGACTTCTGACATATATAATATATTATATATTTTGTCTATATTATTTATATATTTTGTCTATATGGACAAATTGAGAAATATATTATATTCAATTGTCTAATTGAAATAAAAGTGAGAACTGTATGGGTACCCCGTGAAAATCAATAACTTCGTTTCTGGAAGTTGTAATTTTAAAGTGTAATCTCTTAATATTTTTACCGCCTACATCAATAAAATCTGCATATATAGGTGAGGTGTAGTCGCTAATGACTCCGCCTAGTTGTTGGTTAATTTGAACTTTTTTTATTACTGAACTACTAAAATTATTAGGTGCTGAATATTTGTAGTCGCTTAGTTGAGGTGAGTTAATATATACATTCTGGAAAGGAACTAAATTAAAATATCCACTTAGCCAAGATGACGCAGGTTCATAGGCAATATAATTACTTAATAAATAATTGATAGCTTTTGGTCTTAAGTTGTCATATTCAAACTGTCCTCTGTTCCATTCGCCATTTACATAAGTTTCTAATTCTTCATCTGTAGGTATTTTGATTTTGTAATTTAGAGGGTCATTTAATTTAAGTTCCATTTTGCGTTCGCTTTGTCCATATACTGTTAAGAATAAGTCAGGTGCAATATCATTAAATGCCGTGTTTAATTCTGATTGTATTTTAAATGATAATTGATTGGCATAATAAATTTCACCGGATACATCAACGGCAGTGCTTCTCAATAAGACATTGGAACTATTATACAACATAATATAGAAGCGTTCGTAAAACCCTTTCTCTGTTGTATAAAACGGTGTGCTGAATGAACACTCTGTTACGAACATTTTTGTTCTTGGTGGAATTTCAAAGTTTTGGTCAAGTTCTATAATAAAATCGCTGGTAGAATTACTTTCTTGCAATCTGTAGGCACTATCAACATAGATTTTTTTATATGTTAACCTATCACTCATAAATATAATATACAATAGAAATTATTATATAATTATTATTATGTGATAGGAAGACAATTATTATTAGGTGCTATAGAAGGCAGGACACCTACACAAATAATGGCAGGTGTAGCAAGCGATAAAGCATATACAGCAGGTAAGGATTTAATAGAAGATGTATTTTTTAATCATAAAAAGACATTGGAAGACAAAATAGGAGGTTTCAATAAACATTTTGATAAGCAGATAATGAAACATAAAACACGCTACGCTGAAGAAATCAATGTTCAAAATAAAAATAAAATCGATGATGTCAAGGGTTTAGACGCGGCCTATTCTAATGTGAATGGAATAACAAGAATAGGCAACACATTATATATTGGTGGTACTGGTGCTAAAACGGGACTAAATCACAAAGTCAATGATGTAATTGCAGATTTGTTTTTTATTCCTACTCATAATGTTCAATTAAGCGAAAGATATAAGGACGCAATGGAAGAATTAAGGAAAAATCCAGATGTGAATAGAATTGTTGGACATAGCCTCGGTTCATCCGTTGTTCAAGAAATCAACAACAGACACGGCAACAAATATGCTACTACTGTTTATTCATCACCTTTTGTATCAGGGATTAATCAACAGAAAAACCCGCGACACCTACGATTTAGAAATCGTGGAGACCCTATAGCAATGTTCGATGACGTGGCAATAACTGGAGAAATAGAAAGCAACAACTTATTAGATAAACACAGTTTCAATAATTGGACAGGGCAAGGTATGACTGAAATTAATCCTACTACTGATATTTCTAATGGGTTCAACCCGAATGATAATTCGGGTTAAATGCTTCGCGTTTCAATCCTAATTCAACACCAGAACAATAAATAAATAAATATATATATATATAAGTTATATATGAGTATTGATGCTGAGAAATGGGACAATGATGTTGAATATGCTTATGAAAGATTGATAGAGCGAGAGAAAAAGAAAGAATACAACATATCAAATAGTAAATATGAATGTAATTGTGGCAAAGAAGTATTGAATAAAGATAAGGAAGAGCACGAAAGCAATGATTTAAATCATTTATACTACAGAAAAGGTAATATTGAAGGACTTATAATAGGCATGTATAGTGAAATTATTAATTATGAAAATGATTACTTAAAATTACATCCAGAAAATAACAAAATACATTATACAGATTATAGTAGAGTTGATTATACCGACTTTTTAAAAGAACAAGAAGAAAAGAAAATTCCATTAGATGAAGATGATTTAAGTTATTTGTATAAGTATAGAGACGAATTAGAAGATTGTATAAAGCGTATAACTGAACTAACATTATCTCAATAATATTAATAATAATGTTTAGAAATAAAGACAAGCAAAACAAAATTCCATTAGAGAAGAAACTGACAAAAGAACCTACAAAATACGATAAACAATATAAAATTTTAGATTATGATACTTTAAAAGATATAGTTGATACAAAAAATAATTATCTAATAAATACTATAAAAAATACAACTTCAAACAATTCTACTACAATGCTTCCACATAAGAAAAATATAAAAATAAAAAATAAAATCTAAGTTTATCATATATAAGTAATGGATAATATAATTGCAGAAAGTGAAACTACAATGATTAACTCGTTAAATTTTGGACTTCCAGAAACAGCACAATATATCACAGACAGAAGACACGTTAATTATTTTCCGTCAGGCAGTAATGTTTATAATCCAAATGCAGGAAACAAAAATATTAGATTTCATATATCAGGAGAAGACAACACATATATTGATTTATCAAGTATTCGTTTATTTGCAAATCTTCAAAACACCGACGGAACACGAAGTCATTTTTTACGACCGTTAGGTAATTTATCATCCTTCTTCAGTCGGTATAGATGCACAGTAGGCGGACAACAGGTTCAGGATATTATTGAATACAATAGGCATTGTGAATTGTATAATTCTTTTAAAAGTCAAGATGCTAGAGATATGGATGATTTAGAAGGCGGTGCTAATCCTCGCTGGGATGATGACTTGAGGCATACATATGCCACTGGCTTAGCAGAAATGTTAGATGTTAATAAACGAACTAACCCTGCTGCTGACCCCGTGGCAACAACATTTCCAACTACACGAGACCACAACAACTGGGGAGATTTAACAGCACGCTATACTCGCCATTCAGTTTCAGGAATTCCCGGCGCTAATGGTTATATGAGATTAGGACATAAACCAGTATGCGGACTGTTAGAAAGCAATTATTATTTGCCTCTTCGGTATGCTCCACTTGAACTGGAATTTACGATTGTATCAGATGAACATATACCAGTAGTTACGCCTTTTACCGTAACTGATGCCAACACTCAAAATGATGCCAAAGGTTATTATTTCACAACTGGAGACACCAGCACCAAGTGGGAATTAAATAACGTAATCATTAGAGCTGAGGTAATACAATTGGACAACACGGTCAACAATAATATAGTGAAACATTTGTTAGAAGGTCAAAGTTTGAAATTGGTATTTCCAATGTATCACACTATGACACAATCATTCAACGCGGGAGGAAATGAAATTAATATGAACATTGTTAAATCCGCTTCTAAATTAAATGGTTGTTTCATTACATTGTATCGCACACCAAGAGCAGGTGTAGATGCTGATAATAATAATTACTACAGACACGATAATTATATTTACAAGCGATGGAATTACTTTTACAATCCTATGATTAATTCAAGAATCTTTGACGGTCCTGATCCAGATGGCGCTGATCGTGAGCGTTTCCAAGGTAAAGGTTTTCAAGATAAAGATTTAAATTTGACGTGGCAATTACAAATTAACAATAAGAAATATCCAGAATTTGAATGCCAGAGCCTCGCCGAGAGTGCCTACTACCTCCGAAGAACATTACACTATTTGAACCCTGACCAAGACGCCTTTAGCATTTCATATAAACGCTACAGAGAAGACAAGTTCGTTATTGGGATTTCATTTGAAAAGATGGCGGACACTAATTTTACAGGCCAGAATACGAAACAAGGAGGCTTACTCGTTTTTAAACTAAAAGGAAGTAACAGAGCACTGACAGATAATGAAGATGTGCGAGAATTATTTGTGCATATGATTTCGGAGTCTGTTCTGGAATTACGCGAAAGTGGGAGCGTGCTTTACGATTAAAATTAAAATCTATGATAAATATATAATGTATAAATTTCATAAACGAAATAATAAGAAAAATAAAGGTAAGATATTTTTACAATCCTCACAAATTAAATATAGTCCATTTGATATGAAAGATACAAAATATTTAGAACACCTGCACGAACAAATGAAGTTAAGAAACTCACAAGAAGCATCAGTAGCATTAAGGAAAAGATTGACGAAGGAAATAAGAGAGCAAACTATGTAAATGAGCTGGATAGGACGATGGGTGAATTATATCGTCCTAACTTGCCACATGCAACAAAAGAACATTTAAATAAATGGTATGAAGATACAAAAAAGTTAATATTTACTTAAGATTTATTATAATAATATTAATAATCTAACTATTATTATAATAAATATGGCAACTACAGCAAGTTTAGAATTAATAAACCCATATGCAAAATTTGGATTGAAACGACGACCTACTTATGAAGAAATTGTAGGTCTGATTGGCGAAAATGATTTAATAACGGGAAAACTACCTAACCGAGATGCTACATTCTTCAAAGCAAGTCCTCAGGGTAGTTTTTTTGACGGGAGCGACCATTTAGAATTATTGAAAGACCAAGAGATGAGAATATTAGACAGACAAATGAGAGAGGCAATGATGAAACAAGAAGCACATAGAAATGGACACACATATGCAGTTCATAGAAGAAACACAGAACCGGCAACAACAACAGATGATATCCAACCGACACAAGCAGAAGAACCAACAATAGCACCTGTGCAAACAGAATTGCAACAACGAGCACAACAAGCAACACAAAGACAGCAAGAAGCACAAGAACAACATAGAAACTTTATTGCACAAGGCGCGTCGTCTATTTTCAATCGCTTAATGTTAGGACGCTCAATATCAAGCGACATAACTGACAGCCCAGAATTAATACCAGATGATGAAATGATGACAGCAAGAGAATCGCAGTTAAGTGAAAAAGAACAATTAATTATATCAAGAATTGATGAACTACACCCAGACATTCAACCGGAGTTTAAACAAAAAGCGTTTGAAATATTGTATTCAGTAAAGGACAGACAACCACGAATTTTTGCTAATAATTTGACTGAAATGAGCAAAGTCGTAAATGATTTATATATTATACAACTAATTAAGGCAACGGAGTTTGAAGAATTTTCACATCTAGCAAGACTTCATAAGAACGCAAAAGGCGATACAAAGAAACCAATAGCAGACCAAATCGCCCAAATGTATGGCGACTTAGTTTATTACAAATATATCGCCAAACCCCAACAAGTAATAGGAGCAACTACTAAAAAGATGGCAAAACCTCCAAGTCGAGCAGCAGGAAGCGGTGAAAGTTAATAATAATAATATAAGTATATTTAATGATAATATTAACTAAAAATATACTGAAAAGAAAGAAGCAGAAATTCAATGATAAATATGATGACGACAGTTTTACAATACATAACCTAATGAAACCAAACACTTCAACAACAATACAGCCACCGAAACTGATGAAAAAGGGCATACCGAGAGAATTTGTTGACATTGCAACCAACACAGATACTATTGCTACAGCAACCAGAGAGACTCAAGAAAAGTTATACAATGATGCAAATCAACAATTAAATATGACATTCGAAGCGTTTAAGGTAAAGGAAAACCAGGACAATATGTTTCAAATAATGCTTAAAAACTTTTGGCGCAACACATACAAAAGAAATGAGCCAACAAGAACACAAGCAACACAAACACTGAAAAACCAACGCGACGCAATGGTGTCAGCCTTTACTGAAATGCTTGACAACAACAAACCGCCAGAACCACCGCCAAAGAAACCACCAGACGAGGATGACAGCGATGAAGAAGAAAAGAAGTTCAAACTGACAAAAATGATAGAAATAATGCTACACAACGGCGCTACAATAGCAGATATCATATTAAACTTATCACACAGCACAATTGCAACAACTATAAATATTGCAGATTTAGTCAATCAGATAACAGCAGGACATGCACAAAGTAGCAGTAGCAATTCATCAAATGAAGCTATTAGTGTTCATAGTTCTCCACCTATTACTGTCCATAGTTCTTCATCTGAAAGTCCAACAGAAATACCAGCACCAACTGAAGACGAAGAAGAAGAAGAAAACCAACATTTCAATTTTGAAAAATTAAAATCTAAATAATATTATATATAATGGGTTCAAGTAAATCAAAACCAGTAGAAATTGATGACGAAGAGGCTATTAAAGTAATAAAAGATATAGATGTAAATACGATAAGTGAAATGTCAAGAATTGATATTCTACAAATAAATTCATTGAAAGCAATAATAAATAAATTAGAAAAAGTTAATGAATGTAAAAAAGACAAAATATATTATAAATTACCTGCCTTAAATTTATGTAGTTATTCTTTATTTTGAATTAATAATATTAAAACATAATTAATATTATTAATTGCTTATACAACTTCTTTCACTTTTTGGCGTTGATGTTGAAACAGTGCTATTTGTTTCATCTATTAAATGTTCTTCATCAACAAAATTATTTTGAAATCTTAATAATTCCTCGTCCGTTGCCCTCCTCTTCAATGCCTTATAAAGTTTATGTATCCAAGAATTAGTATGAAAATTATAATTACCTCTACGATACAATCCGCCACATCTACATAGTTTCATTGGCATATTATTATATTATATTAAGTTAGAATATCTTTATTCATCATTTGTAATTTGAAATGCCTGTTCAAAATTGATATGAAACATTTTGTTAATGTCTTTTGAATTCATATTCACGTAGAAAAAAGAATATGGAGCAAAATTCACTGCTTGATGATACATATCTAATAATTGCTGTTTGTCAACAATGGCGCTATTTTCTTCAATAAAACTCATTAATTCACTGGCATTTTTCAACCTAAAAATATATAATGAACTGGCATTTAAACGAATGATAGGCGCTAAAACATTATATTTTTGTGTTGAACAAATCACACTTACTGCATCGTGCCTGCCTCTTGTAAATAATCCATGTAATAATTTACTATATCTAACAAATTTAGGGTCGTCTGCGTGGTCATCTATAACGATTAATATTGAATGTAGTTTCTTTATCTTTTTAGATTTCATATAATTAATTATTTTCTTCTGTCTTTCAATTACATTTTCTAAATCACTTGGATTATAATTATCAAAATAAATTTGTTCTTTTTCATCATCTACGTGCAATTCGTCCCTGATATATTTTTTAACTTCTGTAAATGTAGGGTCGTTATGGACGCTGGGGGAAAATATAAATATTCTTGCAAATGAATTTCTATAAACATTCAATATTAAATTTTGAATAAGGACAGTCTTCCCGCCCGTTGAACTCGCGACTATAATACTTCTAAATGGTAATTTTGGCACGTGCTCATATTTAGATTGTTTGAATTCATATTCAGTTATGTTTATTGGTTTTATTATTGGAACATCTGTCATATAGTTAATATTAAAGAAATATAGAAAATTATATTTAAAAATTAACTTGTAATTAATATTAAATGGACGTGAGGAACGAGCCTCGCGTGCTAACGCGACCATCATTTTTATGATATGCTGGTGGCGAATATCATAAAAATGGAACAGGTTTGTCCATTGCTACAATCAATAAGCATTGAAGCTAATTAGTTTGTATCTCGCTCGCGTGTGCAATGAAAACCCCAAGTGCTGTGTCCCACCAATATTCTATTATGCATGAAAATAATAAGATTAAATAATTTAAATAATTATTTTATCTTATTATTATATGACTGTTATCCATTGCAATTGTTGTAAAACTTATGATGACAAATATTTATTTAAACATCTAAATTCAAAATATCATCAGAAATTTGTAGAATATAGATGGAATAAAGACGATACAATGAAAAAACTTTACAAGAAGAGAAAGGCAGAAATGAAAAATAATTTATCTTATTATTTAATATGAATAGGAGTTATTCAGATTATATTAATATAATAGATGAAATGGAGAATATAGAACAAGTACTAATAACTGATAATAGATGTAAAAAAATATGTTATTTTATTTTAGAATTAATTAAGTTTTTGATACAATATATTAAAAATATAAATATTAATATAAATGCCAAAAAAGAAAAACAAAAAGAATAAGACAGGTTTAAGTGTTTCATCAACTGATGAAGAAATTGTTAAAGAAACATCAGTTATTGAGGTTGTTTGTCCTATGTGCAAAAAGATGTTAGAACTTAAAAATGAGTTAGAAATACAAAGGAAGGGAAATTGTAAATGTAGTTGTGTGCCAGTTGGTTTTAAAGTAAGTAAAAATGATAAGAAAATGAATATTGATAAAACTAAAGACAGTATCAACTTAGAAACTGATGTCCATAATATAACTTTTAAATTTGGTAGGCAAGCAACACCATCCGATAATAATGAAAACGAAACACAGGAAACTGTTAAACAAATGATGAAAAATATATAATTAAATAAATAAATATCTAAATAAATATATAGTAATGTCTGAAAACGAAAATTATACTATTAATGATTTAATGAAGAAGATAACATTAATTAGTAAAAATATCAAAAACTTAAATGATATGATTAAATCCATTGATGACAAAATGAAACCAGTTGAACGCAATGAAGATAAAGAAAAAATCGATAAGATATTTCAAGCAAAATCTATAGGTAGACCCAGTGGCGATTACCCTACAAAGCAAAAGAAATACTGTGATATGTTGAATACAGGAAAAATCAAACAACCAAAGCAACAAACATTAGAGTTTTATAAAATTACAAAAAATGATGATGAAGTATATGTATTATTTGAATAATTAATATCTAAGTAATTCTAATATTCACTTAAACAAAAAACACCATTAAACACTATGGAGGAAACAACACCAGTTAAATCACGAAAAAACCACAAAGACTATTCAAATGGTAAAATATACATAGTTAGAAATACCGAGAATGATAGCACATACATAGGAAGCACAACACAGAAATTAAGTGAAAGAATGGCACAGCACAGAAAAACAACCAGAAATATAAGAGCAAATAATTATAAGGTTTATAGGTTTATGAATGATAGAGGTATAGACAAGTTTTACATAGAACTTATTGAATACTTCCCGTGTAATACTAACGAAGAATTACACAAAAGAGAAGGTGAAATAATACGAGAATGGAAACCTGATTTGAACAAACACATAGCAGGAAGAACTGTTGCCGAATACAAAGAAGACGAAGCAGAACAAATCAGACAACGTGATAGGGAACGCTACGCGAGAAATAGAGATGTTAGATTACAGCAACGAAAAATCAAATATACCTGTTGTTGTGGGTCAGTAATTAGAAGAGATATAAAAGCAGTGCACGAAAGAAGTAAAAAACATCAAGACTTTTTAAACCAAAATATTTAATCTAAATAGTTCTAATAAATGAATTTATTAGAGTTATTTTCAGGTAGTGGTTCAGTCGGAACCATAGCAAAGTCGCTTGGATTTAATGTGATATCATTAGACTTGAAAAATGCTGATATCAACACTGATATTTTGGAGTGGGATTACAAACAGTTTGACAGAAACCATTTTGATTTTATTTGGAGTAGTCCCCCATGCACTGAATACAGCATAGCAAAAACTAGGGGAACTAGGAATATCGAATATGCAAATAGTATTGTCTTAAAAACTATTGAGATTATCAAATATTTCAATCCTAAATATTTTGTAATCGAAAATCCACAAACTGGATTATTAAAACATCAGGAGTTTATGGATGAGTTTGAATTTAAAGATGTTGATTACTGTAAATATGGATTTAATTATAGAAAGAGGACTAGGCTATGGAATAACATTACAACTTGGAAACCTAGAGAATTATGTAAAAAGGATTGTGGCAACATCAGGAATAATAAACATATTGAAACTGCGCAACGTTTGCCAAGTGGAAACAAGGAACAATGGGGTGACAATCCAATAATACATAAGCAGGAAGATTTATACAAAATACCTAGCGAATTAATTTGTGAAATCTTGGTGAGTTTGACGGATTAAGGATTTTGAGTTTGGGTTTCACGGGCTTTGTGATAAATGTTTCACAGGTTTTGTGATAAATGTTTCACGGGCTTTATGGAAATATTCCACGGGCTTCGTGATAAATGTTTCACGGGCTTTGTGGAAATATTCCACGGGCTTTGTAGAAATATTCCACGGGCTTTGTAGAAATATTCCACGGGCTTTGTGGAAATATTCTACGTGCTTTGTAGAATTATTTTACGGCCTATTGCAATGTTTAAAACCATACTATAATAATAACATTTATACCCTTATATGTTATAATTATAATGTAAGTATAGCGTTTTATATATTGAAGATAAAATCCTACAAGGGACACGCGAGCGTTAGCGAAGCTCGCAAGCTATGCGACCACGCCCCAAACAAATATATGATAAAAGTGATGAAACGAAGGAGGGAGTGATGTTGTTGCTGTTCTATTTCTTGTCCGGGAAATGGACAAATCGTTTTTAGACAGTTCGAATATTTTTTTGATGACAAATATGTTTTGCAATATATTTTGCAAAATTTCTTTTTTTGAAATGGATGAGGTGAGGAGATTGAGGAAATGACATTTTGGAGGGTAGTTGGTGAAATGAATGAGGCGAGGAGGAAGGAGAAAAGGATGGCGAAAATTTTGGAAAAATGATGAGAAAAAAACGGATGAGATGGACAGAAAGGAATGTAGAAAAATGATGAAAACGAATAAGGGTAGAAGATGGAAGATGAAAAAAAATGTAGGGTGGGGGGTATGTATGAAGCAATTTATTTGCGGGGCAAGGCCCCCGACTACTCATACCCCCCCAAGCCCACCTACCCCACCAACCTACCCCACCTAGTGTCCCAATCCCCCCACCCCCCACCCACCCTCCAGCCTTCTCCTCGCCCGCCCAGCCCTTCAACACCTTGGGGTACCGCAGGAAGGGCACCGAGGCCTCAGCGCCCCCACCCCCACCCACCACTCCGCCACTCCCACGCCCGAGGAAGACGAGGAAGACATGGCGGTGGCAACCTCAAACTAGGGAACGGCTTGCCCAGGCAAATGGGTAACCCATGAACTAAAACCCGAAAAAGGACCAAGTCCTGATGCGCTAGAAAAGGTTTTGACTCCCATACCCACAAGTCAACTTGTGTTGTTCCTGGCGAGCGGAAAGAAGGGAGCAGAGAATGAGATGAGAAAGGAAGGAGATGAAGGGAATGGGATAAAGACATCTTGCTGTTGCTCAACATTGCCCGCCCTCACCTATCTTTGTCCTTTCTCTTGGTAACTCTCAGTGCAGCGGTTAGATCCCAGAATCTATAGGTGAGGCCGTGTAATCAAGGATGAAGCCGCCGGCCGATGAACCTCATAGGAGTGTGATCTTCGTCCCATCCAAACTGGCACTCATGGAAGCGAACGGGGAGCAATTGAAAAATCAGAGAGAGCTCTGCGTCCTCTTTCATGTGGGTATGGGGTCAAACTTAAACCATCAGAGGACCGCTGATTTTAGTCCCTGGTTGCGTTTGCCGTGGTTCCATTTTGGGTACCCATTTCAGACCCACAGCTATTTGACGCTTTGGGTCTTGGTCTTGGCCCGTCCCCTCGTTCCCGTCTCGTTTGTCGAAACCATCGTCCAGTCAGCCCCGTGCGTGCTCCAACCCTATCCCATCTCCGGCCGCGAGGCCGACATCTCCATCTCCTTCAGGGCAAAAAAAACACTTTTTTTTGTTTTAAAGGCAACTCCAGCCTTGAACCAATGGCTTCGTCTCAAAATTAGCGGCCCAAAAAAATGAGCAGTTTCCGTTTGGATCTCCGTTCAACACCCAGCCAAAAAGGGGCGTCCCTCAAAAACGGACACACCGACATAGCCTTGCCGAAAGGTAGGCAGGTAGAGGTTGAGACTGCCGCACAAATGCAGTCTCGTGTTGTTGAAACCAACATTGGCCAGCCGATATCAAAAGGGAGGCAGAAGGAAGAAAAAAGAAACGCTGGAGATTGAAACCACCAAAGATGGCCCACACTGATAGCACCAACAAGTGTATTCTTGAAACCAGCCAGTGTTCCCCAGAGTTGGCCACCAAAGTAACATGTCCAGGGTGCGTCTTAAAATAGGGGACCCCCAAATAATGGTTGGTTTCAACTTGTGGATTCCTTCCACAACCGCTCCAAAAGGGGTATCATTCAAAAAAGACACACTCACCAGCAACGACCAGAAACTTAGCTCGCAGCGTTTCCGGACCGCTCGTAACCGCCCCGGAGCCCCTCGGAAACCGCTTCGGAACCTCTCCAAAGCTCTTCGCAACCCTTTGTAACAACCACCAGGAACCCAATCGGAAAACCCTTAATTGATCCGGAAGCCTATCCAGCAACCGTCCATGGGACCAACCTTCCGGAACCCTGCAGCAACCGCTCCTCAGGAACCCTCTGGAGCATTGCGGAAAGCGCCGGAACCCTCCCTGGAGGTTGAAACCACCAACAGCAGCCAACAGTTGATGTTCAACCCCAAAAACTCAAGGTTCAGGTTGATCACTTCTGTGGATTGGACCCCAGGTAACCAACTTTTGGTTCATGACTAAACGTGTTTTCCCAAAACGTCGAAAGTCCTGGATGACCGTTCAACTCAAAAACAAAAACCGAGGCTGGGTTGAAGAACCTCAAAGCCAGCTGCAGAGCTTCCTGACCAGTGAGCAACAATCAGTTTGCATGCCCTATCTGGGTACTCTTTTTTTGGCGGACCACGTAAATGGCTGGTTTTCCCTTTTGGCTTCCCTTTAAGATCACTAAAAGAGGGTTCCCCGAAAAGGACATAACCAGTTGGAGAATTCCACCAGGAAATGGATCCGCAATAGAGGCAAGCCCATGTGCTACCTGAGTCTTACTCACTATCAAGTAAGGGACAAGTACGAAGTGACGGACCTATTTATTGATATGGGGGTGCCCCTGGTTTCAGAGGGGTTGGACCACTTGTGGAGGGGGTTTGACCCTGGGGGTTTAAGTCATGAATCTGGGGTCAACATTGCTGACCCCCCAACAAAAAGTGTGGTTGTCCTTCTGGTTTTCCATCCAAACCACCAAAAAGAAAAGTGGATACCAGGACTCAAAGAAAAAAAGACGAGCCAGCCATGGCAATGTGACCTGACCGCTCCTTGGGGTAGGTCTCCGTCTCAATGAAGGGCCCCTCCGAGAGCTTGTCCGAGGCCGCGCGCAGCGCGGTGCGGCCCTGGCGCTGCGGCAGCGCGCAGACCCCGGCGTTGTCCACGAAGCTGCCGCCGAAGGACTGGCAGTTGTTCAGGTGCCTCGGCGTTTCAAGGAACGAGGTGTCGTTGCTGTTGTTGCTGTTGTTGCGGCTGCTGTTGCTGTTGCTGTTGCTGTTGCTGTTGCTGTTGCTGTTGCTGTTGTTGTTGCTGTCGTTGTTGCTGTTGTTGCTGTTGTTGCGGCTGCTGTTGCTGTTGCTGTTGCTGTTGCTGTTGCTGTTGCTGTTGCTGTTGCTGTTGCTGTTGCTGTTGTTGCTGTTGTTGCTGTTGTCGTTGTTGCTGTTGTTGCTGTTGTTGCGGCTGCTGTTGCTGTTGCTGTTGCTGTTGCTGTTGCTGTTGCTGTTGCTGTTGCTGTTGCTGTTGCTGTTGCTGTTGCTGTTGCTGTTGCTGTTGCTGTTGCTGTTGCTGTTGCTGTTGCTGTTGCTGTTGCTGTTGCTGTTGCTGTTGTTGCTGTTGCTGTTGCTGTTGCTGTTGCTGTTGCTGTTGCTGTTGCTGTTGCTGTTGCTGTTGCTGTTGCTGTTGCTGTTGCTGTTGCTGTTGCTGTTGCTGTTGTTGGTGTTGCTGTTGCTGTTGCTGTTGCTGTTGCTGTTGCTGTTGCTGTTGCTGTTGCTGTTGCTGTTGCTGTTGTTGTTGTTGTTGTTGTGGTTGTGGTTGTTGTTGTTGTTGTTGTTGTTGTTGTTGTTGTTGTTGTTGTTGTTGTTGTTGTTCGTTGTTGTTGTTGTTGTTGTTGTTGTTGTTGTTGTTGTTGTTGTTGTTGTTGTTGTTGTTGTTGTTGTTGTTGTTGTTGTTGTTGTTGTTGTTGTTGTTGTTGTTGCTGTTGCTGTTGCTGTTGCTGTTGCTGTTGCTGTTGCTGTTGCTGTTGCTGTTGCTGTTGCTGTTGCTGTTGCTGTTGTTGTTTTTGTTGTTGTTGTTGCTGCTGCTGCTGCTGCTGCTGCTGCTGCTGCTGCTGCTGCTGCTGCTGCTGCTGCTGCTGATGCTGCTTCCTTTTTGCGGTGGCTATTGTTGTTGCAATTGCTTTTCTTTCAAACACTCATAGGGGCTGTCTTTTTTTACAGTTTGTGCTGTTTCTTCCAGAGGCTATGTTTTACAGCTATGATTTTTCAGAACACACTTGACGACGAAAACATCTAGAGTCTCGAGTTTCGAGTCTCGAGTCTCGAGTTTTGAGCTTCGAGCTTCGAGCTTCGAGCTTCGAGTTTGGACCGGCGGGCTAACAATTGTCAAGTTCGATATCGAGTATTTCTTACAGGAGCTTGTGGTTGTTCAAGCAATCACAACAACGGAACCCTCAATCTATCAATTCAAGAAAAGCCATGCCCAAAGGAACAGCGTGGCCTCTGGAAATCTGCTTAGGGAATGTGGGAAGACTCTGCGCCAAGGATCCATTTGCAGAAGGAAGGGGGGTCCATTGGAAACATTCAAGAAGCCCCCAAACCTCAGAGAGATGCTGAATGGTATTTTTTGGCGGCGGCGCCGTTTTTGTGGCTTTAAAGGGAAACTGGGTGAAGGTACCCTTTTTGGGGTGGTTTTGAAGGGAACAAAAAGGAAAACCCACCGAAGGGGGGGCTACAGGTTGAGGGGCAAAGTACCGATGCCGCTTGCAGACTTTGATAACCCTCGCCGTCAAAATGAATGGCAGGCAACATAATATGCCCTTCCTGCTACTATCATGGCAGCTGTAGGAGGAAACTGATGTTTGTTGAGGGACCCTCTGTCAGGTGGCTGCGGCTAAAACATGAGTGCCCAAAATTCAACCCTCGTAAATGGAAATACGAACTAAAATCTGCGGTCCCCTGGTTTAAGTTTGAGCCACAGGCGTTCAATGCCAGCTTCTCGCCCGACAGATTGGATCAACAGCCAAGGCTCTGCACGTACCACTGCACGGGCTCGCCCCACCAGCCGTATTTGGACATGTAGCTCAGGGGCGGCTCGCCGAACATGCCGTCCTGCGAACACCAAATCGAGGTCCTTTGCGCCAGCAGGGTCCACCCGAGATTGTGGGCAAAGGGGGGAAGCGCAGAAATGGACGGTGCCCAGCTGATTTCCCATAACAAAAGGTGGCATCCCAACAGCAATCAGGACTCGGAGCCTCGACAGTCTCAAATCAATCGAGCTTCACCGCTGAAATGTCGCCACTTGCCAAGTGGACCTCCCCCCCCCTCTGGGGGCTTTCCCGTTGGCCGACGTAGATGGATCAACCCCTCGATCGGGAGCATGGTGACGCACCAGTGCAATGGGTCAGTTCGAATAGCATGAAATGACTTCTCCACCTGTATGGTGATTTCCAGGTAACTCCTGTGCTAAAAGAACAGATATGCGTTTGCTGACATGATTTCAAAACAAAATGCATATGAACAATGAGGAACAATTGCAGCCTTCTGTTTTTCACTCCAGGACAGATGCTTTCTTCCGAATATCCATCTCGCTGGCATCGTTCCATTGCCACTGTGACCCGGGTCGGCGGGTAGCGATGTCCAAAATCGTCCCATCCCCCCTACCTTAGGGTGGGTGGGGGGGGGGGGGGGTGATGCCCCAATTGAGTGGGAATATCGGGATATCGTCCCCGGCTCCATGATTGGAAGAGGGTGCCCCTGTTAGAATGTTGGAATGGTTTAAACATAAATCATGGGAAACAACCCATTCTGTGCCCTCATCTAGAAGCGAACTCACCCCTTGTTTTAGTGCAAACTTCTGCACAAACGACCTCTATGTTTGCTTGCAAGTGTTTTATCCAAAAGAAGCGGCCGGATTGTGAGAAGGCACGCATGTCGTTGTGGAGAGTTTGCGGTTGCCAAAGAGTTGAATCCACGAAGTTTCAGCAAGGCTCTCATAACGCCCAGCGGTGTGACTTTTGGACCGGTGAGTGCATCGAATCCTGCAGACGGCAAGCATAGAGGGCTCATTGCTTGAGCCATCATCAAACCTGGGTCATTGAAGGTTAGTACGGGACAGTCTCAACCAGAACAACCAGAAATTGGAGCGGCTGCTCTGTTGAGTAGTCCGCTTGAATACCTCAGCCGAGCTTGTCGCCAAAGGCAACCCCAGGCATATATATATAATATATATATATATATATATATCATATATATATATATATATTATATATATATGCATGTTTTATATGTTTCCACCTGATTTCCCTTCAACCCCAACAAAGGTTCCCCTGAAAAAGACAACACACTTTCTTAGGGTCGTTTGGCACTCGCCGTTTTTTGCGGCGCACCGGGCACTCGTCCCTCCCAGAAATCCGGCGCCCTCTCGCGTGCTCTCGCCGGGCGCGCCTGCACCATGAGGCCCATGATGGCGATCATGGCCAAGCGCCCGTTGTTGCGCTCCTCGGACCCGGAAATCCTCCCTGCTCCCCAGGTCAGGATTCCCATGAAACCCAAAGACCTGGAAGACGATTCTCTTGGGACCCCTTCTTTCAGGTGTCAGGTTTGTCTTCGGAGGGTCAATCTCCAACTTTCGGTTTCTGGGACAGCAGCACAGCCTGGCATTTTAAGTTTGAGCCACAAATCGAGCCAGTGGCAACCTGAATGGTGCACCTGAGCCGATGCCTTCCCTGTACTTCCAAAATCCTCCAAACTTTTGACCAGATTTCTCGAGTACTGCAGAAAATGACACACACACACACGCGCTCGCGCGCGCTCTCTTTGATGCCTGGAATTTGGAAAGGGCGTGCATGCGTCTGGCGTACGCGTGCATCTCTTTGGCGGGTCATATTGGGGGGTTGTGGCCAACCCTAGTTCAAGGTCACTCAGCCAAATCCCAGATCTAAGCGGTACACAAATGCTTTGAAAGCCTCTCTCTGCACAGCCCAGTGACCACGGGTAGTCAAATAGGAAACTGACAAAGAAAGGAAGAAACGCCACTGGTCGTCTCGTGTGGTTGCCCTCCAAATATGGAACCCGCATTGTGACAGACCTACCTTCTTTGAAGGGTCCCCCTCGTGGGCAAAACACCGAGTTAGGCACCCTGCACCCCAACAAGCAAAAACAACAACCCCAAATCCTACAATTTTCACGGTCCTTGAAAGGGGAGCAAAGGGACGCCGCTTAAAAGTCTTACTCGCCTGCATGGGGGAACTAGCAAAGAGAAAGCGACAAAAGAAGTCTAAGAGGGCTTCTATTGCCCTCAAACTACCTAAGCCCCCAAAGGACATGGGGTGACATAAACATTTTTCATATACAGATGTGACCGCGTGCGAACGGTTTTGGGGCAGCGGACAGCCTCTTAAAGACAGTGTATCCACCCAGTGACGATAGGCGTCGCGCTGCTCTGCGGAACTTGGTCACCTGACTAGACATGGCGCAAGCAACTACACTAACCCATATTGACCCCAAGTATACTCTGCCAATTGACCTGGAAGCCAAAAAAAAAGAGTCCGATTCCCAGA
Source organism: Effrenium voratum (assembly GCA_963377175.1). Lineage (NCBI taxonomy): Eukaryota > Dinophyceae > Suessiales > Symbiodiniaceae > Effrenium > Effrenium voratum. The sequence goes on along the minus strand of CAUJNA010000210.1, from coordinate 152,016 downwards.
AGGCATTTCCTCAAATGCCCAGTATGAAGCCCAAGCACTCAACTCCGTGAGATAGAGGGGTCTATCATTCCTACCGGACCTGAGAACTTCCATTTTGCTGAAGCCCCCTGGAACAAAACGTGAAATAGATTCCCTTCAAAACCAACAGGCAAAAAAAAAGATATATGTATATATATGTATATATTCTTAAGCAAATGGAGAACTCTGACCCAAGCGCCCGAACTTCTCTTCGAGCCGCCGAGGTCTGCTTCCTCTCGAGCTCCGCGTCGTCGATGCCATCGATGAGCTCGGTGCCCAGGCCGAAGTCGTACCTCACGGCCCCCGGGCTCATGAATCTTCTTCACTCGTAAATTTGCATGGCAACCCAAGGAGTTTGATCATGAAACCCAAACAGTTTGACCATGGCAAGCTGGGTGGTTCCCAGCCATCAGGTTCCTGAGCTGCTGAGCTTCTTTAGTGTTTAGTGGGGATCTGAAACGGGCAGCCCAGCAAAAACGAACCAACACCCCGCAGGGCACGCAAAGACTTTGATTTCTCGTAAGGTGCTGAAGGAGTCGTGCAAGTAGTTGGCACAGTTTATGGCTACGACTAGGGCGGTATCTGATCGTCTTCGATGCCCTAACTTTCGCTCTTGATCAATGAAAACATCCTTGCCAAATCCGCTCGCAGTAGTCCGTCTCCAACAAATCCACCTCTGACCGCTCGTTCTCCCCAGAATCCTCCCAACACCCCGCCCGAGTCTTCCAGTCTTCCAGTCTTCCTCCCACCCAGTAGCTGGGGAATGCATACACTAACCAGCAACAGCCGTTTGCACAAGGACTTTCCAAATACCAAACAAAACTTACCCTTTTGCGGTTAATCATCGAACCGCACATAATCTCTGAGTCGGCTCACATGCACTACAAAGTCCTCTCTCTGGGAAAACGACCTATCTCTTGTCATTCAAGAGGTATCAATCTTAAAAGAACGGGAGCCTCCTGCCTGAACCTCAACCGTGAATTTTCGGAGCAGCCTTCTTGGAAGTAGACAGGATGGCTGTACCATATCACCATCTGGCCTGATTCTATCTTTTGAAAACCCACGACGTTTTAGAGGAAGCTCCTTTTGGGGAAAGGGACCTCCTTTTTTAAAACCTGCTTTTGGGGGACCTCCGTTTGGGGCTTCCTACATTTGTAGGGGAGTAAACACGCCCCCAGCCCCGTCCCCCCCGTCCGTCTTTGCTTCTTGGACCCAGAGTCTTGCCAGGGCGCAGGCCCATGCCGCCCTGCCGAGGCTTCACCAGCACCTGTCTGACAATCCGCCGACCCCGCCCCCTTTTAGGCGGGGGTTGCGGGGTTGCTGCCTTAGCCTGTTCCAAAAAGCCGTCTTAGGAAAAAATCGGTGGGCAAACCCCAACTAAAACATGAGCGTCACTGGTCTCCTGGAAATGATCCTTTCTGTGATTCAAAAATGACGAATTGTGTGACTACTTGGTCATTGTTCCCGGGGGAGTCCCTTGGTATCGCAGAACATGTCCTTGAAACCAAGGTCCCCACAACCCACCGTGAGCCACGCCCAATCGGATACCCTTGGTTGGACCTGGAAAACCAAAGAGAAAATCGGAAAACCAGTTTTTCAGGGGTCCCCAAGTCCCCAATGGGTGGTTATATTCAAGCTTTCTTGGGGGGGAACAGTGTGGAAGGGCACCAAAAAGCAGTGTTCGCCTCTTGCTTTGCCACAAAGAGTCGGTCCCAAGGATTCATGGTCACAAAGAACGAACATGAATCTCCGTCCCCTTAACCATCCCCAGCCAAATGTCCGTTGCTCTCGTTGCAGAAACGGACGCCCCACGAACCCGTAGCTGTGGCGGTAGGACCACACCAGGGATGCACGCCCCATTCGACAACAGGGTACCAACAGGAAATGGTCTGTTTGGGTTTCTTTGAAAGACAACCAAAAAGGGTTCCGGTCATACCCTCCGGCAGATTCACATGGAACCTGAAAAACGCGATCATCGGAGGAATTGCCTTTGAGGGCCTTCTTTGAATATGGGCGTTCCCCTCCAAAACGTTCCCCTCCAAAACTGGTCTGAACCCCACTAAAACCAGGGACACAACCGACATTAGGGGGGGTAACCGACAATGATGTTTTGTTCCTTCGTTTCCCATCAAGAACCCGCAAAAGACACAAAAGTACCCGCAACACATGTTCACACCCACTCGGATGTTCAACCAGGCTGTGTTCCGGCAAATTAAAACTATGGAACCTGAAAACACCGTCGTGATTCTTGAACAAAAAGGCTTTGCTTCTGCAAATTAACTATGGAACCTGCAGAAGAAAAAAGAAACAAAATAAAGGGCGAGAAACAAAAGAGAAAAAAAAAGAAGAAAAAAAAAGGAAGAAAACACGTGCCTTTTCAAAGATTCGAATCCCCTTTTGGCGGGTTCGAGGGCGGTCACAGACGGGTGGACTGTTCGCCTCATGGGCGCCCACAAGGGCCACCAGCTGCACCCAGCCCTCCAGGGGGATGGACTCGAAGGCCCCCAGCCCGTGCGAGAAGGCCTCCGGACGGGAGGGCGGGGTGGTCATGACTTGGGGTTGGGGGGTGGTGGTGGGGTGGGTGGGGTTGGGGTTGGTTGGGGTGGGGGTGGTGTGGGGCTTGGGGCTGCGCTTGCAACTGAATTTGAGAAAAATGGCGATGGGGAGCGCGCAAGGAAAGCCAGGCAGTCATAAAGCAATTCACAGGGCGTTACAAACATCACGTGGCTGCAATGTGGATTGTCCTCTGAGAAAGCTGACGCTGGATGACCATAGTTGCAAGCTCTCAAGATATGTTCCGGAGTCACCATCAAAGGATCCAGCTGAAAAGACGAGGGGGGAATGGACTGTCTTACCCCGGATGGCGAGCTCATGTTTGAGGCAATGCAAGGCAATCAGCAGGCTTCCTCACACGAAGTTGTAGTTCGACACATTCTGTTCCCATCGAGACCAAAAAAATACAACACACACACACACACACACACGCAATGTAGGTTGGAATTCTGTTCCCGGGAACCGGGGGGAGGGATGGGAGAATCCACACCGAGAAGTTGAAGGTTCCCCGACCAAGCCCGAGGCCCGCTCCTCGCAGCCCGGGAAGCGGAAGATCTCGGGCATGATGTAGCCCACCGTGGCGATCATGGCCACCTCGGGCTGTCGCGGCGGTCTCGTGGGAGTGGCACGTGTTTCCTGTGGGTGTCTCTTTTTTTCATGCGACCACCCCCCCCGGCAAAAAAAAGAGAATGTAGTCGTAGGTGTTCCTTTAAACCAACCCCCCCCCCCAAAAGAAAAAGGTAGACCCATAAAAGTGTCTGAAAAATGGGGAGGGACCTCAAAATGTCGAGTTTCCCCTTGATTCTCTTTTAAAACCAACCAAGGGGCGGTCCCCCAAAAAAACAAGACACACACGCAAAGTCGGTGGTTTGGGCCCGGCAATCACGAACAGGACCAACTTCTGGATGACGCGGTTCAAGGAAACACCAATTGTGGACGCCCATAGGCAAACCGCAACCGGCAACATCCAGGAACCCAATTGGCTCGAAGCAGTTGTTCTTTCTACGTCGTGATGCTCAAGGCTGGTGCTTGGGCGTTTCAAATTTTTAGGGGTAACTTCCATTTCCATTCTTTCCAGGGATCCTTATTTCTAGAAAACCACCAAAAACCCTGGGGAAATGGATGCTGGTTTAAAAAGAACGATGGCTGAAAAGAATGGGGGAATCAGCCCTAGAAAAATTGGTACCAAGTGCTTGGATCTTCAACTTCTAGCTCTTGGCCTTGGAGATGCTTGCTGGTGAGTGACCCTGTTTCGCAGGTGATACAAACAGCGTAAAACAGAAAAGGTATGCCAAAACTCCGAAGAACTGTTCTGCAGTTTTGCATCGTGAATCTACGCTATCAAAGCTGCATAAGTCATCCAACACTCAAAAAGTCGCCCATCTCAAAATGCTGCGTCCACGAAAGTGACAACCTCAAAGTTGCCCTTGAAGTGGAATCACACGAGAACCCCTCAAAGCGTTCGAGAAATGTGTCTCAACATAGGATGCTTCGTTTCCTTAAGCCAACCCCATGGGCTCCAAAATAAACGCAGGGTCACTGCATCTCCCCAGCCCCAAAAAGTTGAGCCATTGAAGCGATCGCCGCCTTTTGGAGGTCCCAAAAAAGGGAGATCGAGGGGGTCCCTCAATTTTCCCAACCAGAAACGACTGCAGGTATTGGGTGTCTTATATTAGGGAAGCCGTCAAAAAGTATTGTTCCTTTTGGTTTCCCCCCCCCAAAAAAAAAAAGGCCTCAACAAGGGCACCCCCCATATCGATTCCCGCAGCTCGATAGCTCGAGAGCTTGAGCCATCGAAGGCGCCCTGCCGTGCTTGATCTCCACCGCGGTGTAGCGGTCCATCTTCGCGTCGGTGTTGCCCAGGTTCAAAGGGTCGAACTTGTCCGTGAGAGGCAGGCACACCCCCACCACGCCCTGAGAAGGAGCTGCCGTGTTTTTTTGTAAGAGACGGGCGCGTCCTTCTTTAGGAGACCCTTTCAACATGCTGGGTGGCTGCTTTTACACCAACCAAGAAGGGATGTTCTGGCTGGTGCGATACGCGGGGAATCCAACTGGTGGTTGCTTGTAGTGGTTCTGTTCCTTTGGGTGTCCCTTTCAAACCAACGAAAATGGGTATCCCCAAAAGGTGTCCTTTTGATTTCCCAATACCAGCAGATGCACCAGTTTGAGAAACACTCATATATGGGTATCAAAATCGGGACTCTGGACTCCCAAAATAATGTGTTCCTTTTGATGTCCCTTTAACGGAACCTCAAAAGGGCAACCTCAAAAATACACACACAAACACAAACCCACAAGGGGTTTGGGAACTTCCGGTAAAGCCCGCTTTCATATCCCAAAGGAAAAACCACCCTGCCACCCAACGGCAGTCCCCATCCGCAGTAAGTTGTGTTTGGGTCAAGAAACCTCACCAAGGCCTCAACAAGGGCATGCGTGGAGGCGTTCATGTCTGAGTCGGTTTTGCCTCCAGTTGCTTCCAAAAAACCCTCTGCCTTGCAACTTGCAACCATGGAATGCAACCATGGCTCCCAATCCACCGCTGGACCACACTTAGACCCCCGGCAAAAGTTGAACTTCTCACTTGAAAGGCAAAAAATGAAGGCACCCCAAACCAAAAAAAAGTTCCACGAAATTTATCCCCCAAGTCTTTTTCCTACGCGCCAGACCAACGCCGCGGGCGTGGGGCGGCTTTTCGGTCGCAGGACCCTTTCGCTTCCGCCCGCCTTCCGCGCAGTGTGTCGGCTGCGAGTGGAGGCCACCACCCCGGCCGCCGCCGCCACCGCCGCGCAGCCCAGGAAGCCGGCGCTGCCGGCGCTGGGCTGGGCAGCGGTGTTCGCAGCGCTGGCCTCGAGGCAAATTTGCGCCTTGAAGGAAATGGGGGGGCTCGTCCTCTTAGGTTGGAACCCCCAAAAACTTTGGTGGTCCTTTTGGCTCCCCAAAAACCAACAAAGGGTACCAAGAAAAAAGATGGAACCAACAAAGGGTACCCCACCAAAAAGAAAACAAAAACAAAAAACTTGTGGTGTTCCTTTGGGTTCCCCCGTTAACACAACCAACAAAGGGACCCAACTCCTAAACAGAAGGCATGCCCATGATTTGGGGGATTTATCCGCCAAGCCTTTAGATGGGTCATTACAAACGAGGGATCCCTCCTTCCAACAACAGTGGACCATTTCGTCGGCTTCCATTCCAAGGGAACCCTCCCTAAGGAGAGTCGTCTAAAAGTGATGGTTTATTGGGTTCGTGTTGAGCGGCAGGGGCGTGCATCTACAAAATGCCTGATTTGCAAGGATCTTGATCGTCTATGGGCGCAAATCCACACAAAAAATATGGACCCCCAAACATGAACGAAAGGAGCCGACCAATCTGCTTCTATTTCTCCGCCCTGGATCCCTGAGCAAACTCCCTCACGCAACCAGCGCAGACTCCGCCCTAAGGCCGAAACGTCATTTCAGCTTCGGTCATGATTTTGGGAGCAATGATCACTAGTTTTCCCTTGTCAAGAGAAGGGTCTGGCTCAAAATAGGGAGACCGGGGTCGCCAAGGCACCCTCAGGGACACCGTCACGGGGCGCTCGGCAGGGGCGGTGAATGCCATGCAGCCGGTGGCGGACAGGGCCATCACGGAAGCAACGCGGGCCATTTTGGGCGGAAGTCGAGTCTAAGGATCGGCGGGTGGGTTTGGCTTGGGCCAAAAACCTGCGAGTCAGGCTTCGGGCTGGGCCCCTTGCGGAAAAGCTGGGCCCCTTGCGAGCAAGCAAGTTTCCCCTTCGCCTGTGGTCCATGGAATCTTGCGCAGAAGCATGTGAGTACGGTGGATGCACTAAATATTGCAAGTAGGGAACAAAGGAAACCTGTTATATCATTCAACCATGCTTTTCCTAAGTTGCTTTACTTGCAATAATTAAGGGCATCCCGTAGCTTGTGGCAAGCTCCCCATCTTCCCATGACTCTCAGCTTCCGCCGCCCTCCCGAAAAAATCGACGCCAATCCCTGGGCTCGGGGCCCGGATCGGGAGGCCCTGGAAGGCTTCGGTCTCTGACTCGCCCTCGCCCTGGACCTTCACCTTCGAATCAGCAGCCGTGAAACAGGCCGCCCAAAGCAGTCGTGCCCGAAGTGCGCGTGAAGCGCCGGGAAAGGACTTGGGGGTCTGTTGCTTCGTGATGCAAACCGGGCCATGCCAGGCTCAAGACTCCCCGGCAAAGACTCATCCCGTGTGCCTGAGAAAGAGGTCCTCTGAAAAAGAGGAATTACGTAGGGGCGACACATGACGCAAGAGATCCCTGCCAGGGATACCTCGACTGTCGAGTGGCGTGTTGCGCCTGGCGCCCTTGCCCCCGAATTAGGCCGAGAGGAGTTAATCATAGCCCCCCCCCCAAAAAAAAAAAAACTGGACAAGCACCTCTACTTGAGTTGGCCAAAAAAAAGAAAACTAAACCCTGCCAATCAAAACTACTCAATTGAGTCAATTGAGTCAAAGTTTGAGTCAAAACTACTCATGCCCACTCAATTGAGTCAAGACTTTAGTCATGGGCATGGCTCCCTCCTCGCTGTTCCAAACTCGGACAAGTCAACGGCTTTCGCCATTAAAAAAGGACGGGGAATCAGCCAAGATCGTCCTCTCATTTTCATTACGCCATGTTGCGCGCTGAACATTTGAATGTTCCTCTACATTGGCGGACCGACCTCCAGGTGGGTGGATTCCTTTTGGTTGTCCCTTAAAAGACCACCCAAAAGGCCCCCCCCCAAAAAAAAATAAATAGAGGGGGGGCTCCCCCTTCTCCCCCCCCCCCCCCCCAGAAATGGAAAAAAAAACCCTCCCCCCCCCCCCCCAGAAAGGGCAAAAAAAATCCCCCCCCCCTCCCCAATTTTCAGACACCCCCGGTCGCCCATTTGCCCAGCCCCCGCAGAATTCGACGGCCGGCCTCGTCCACTGAGCCCACCACCTTGCCCAGCGCCTCACGGATGGCCTGAAGCGGAGAGCAGCAAGCACCGGGAGCCACTTGGAAGGAACCCATCGGAAAACCAAACCCAAACCCAACCAAAACCAACCTGAACCATCCGAAAACCAAACCCAAACCAACCTAAAGCCGCCTCAACCAACCTAAACCAACCTAAACCAACCTTTGAACCAGCCAAAACCAGCCGATGACCCAAACCCAACCCATCGAACCCTCCTTTTCTCACTGACCCCCTGACCCCCTACCCCCCCACAACCCATCGAACCCTCTTTTTCTCACTGACCCCCTGACAACCTGACCGCCTCTGCCCCCCTGACCCCCCCCTGACCCCGCCTGCGCGGTGCTGTTGGCCACTTCCGCCACCGCACTGGGATCTGCCGACGGCAGCAGTGCCTCCACCACCAGCTCCCCGTGCGTGGCGTTCTCCACTTGGCGCCTCATCCAATTTGCAGGCGCTGGTTCGGTGGGCAGAGAGTGAAAATTGGAATGACCCCCAGACAAACCAAATGGAAAGACCCCGGGAAAAACAAAGAAGAAAAAGAAGCCATCCCGGTTTTGGTTTCCTTGAAGGGATTCCCCTCAGAATCGGAATGTACTCCGTCAAACGCAGAACCAAGCCTGCAATATCGTCCAAATGCCTGACTTGCTGGGTCCCAAAACTCGCTGGCTCTCGGCAGGGAATGAGGGAATCATCCGCGAGTTGGCTTCCTTTCAGGGAATCCCCTTCCAGTTCATTCCCTAAACACTGGGTCATTCCCGACCTATTGCGCCAGCAAGATTGGGCGACCGACAGGTCAATCGAGCCTGTCTCGGGCATCCAAAAACTGCTTGCGGGTCCCTTTGAAGGGAAACACCAAGATTCTGCTGCGGCCAGGCACACCCAGTGGGTTCTAACAAATGGCCATGAATGTTTATACCCTTTTAATGGACTGCTCACACAAGAGAGCCCATGAAACCGGCGAGCTAGGAGCTCGCAATTTCTTCGGCTTCAGCTGCCGTTTTGGCCAAAAATTATTTTGGACCAAGCCCTGGTGCAACATAGGCGTGTTGTTTTAAATGAGTGGCTCAACACATGACGAAAGTGGTCCCAGCTCGGACCCCGTGTGACACCAAAGGAATAACCCCAGCTCAAAGGGAAGGGGACATCCCATGTTCCCTGAAGCAAGACGACCATGGATACTCATGACTCTTAAAGGGAGAGCGAATTTCTAACCAGAACTCTTGAAACATGTTGAAACTTGACCAGGCTTCGCCCCCCTGCAAAAAGCTGACTTGGATATATGTCTTTTCATGAGGGTACCCCTTTTTGGTTGGTATCAAAAAGAACCCACAATGAAAACCACCATTTGGGGGGAGAGTTCCCCGAAAAGAGACACACCCGCGAATTTCTGGTTGAAAGAGCCAATGAAGGAATCCCCAGCTTGAACCAAACCGAACCTCCCGGTTCAAATGATCAAGCGTGGGACCTCAAGCCGTGCCCTAAATGGTTGCCGGGGCCGGCCCCTAAAAAAACAGCATGACGGCGTTCCTCTCGGTTCCCCTAGAAACCACAAAAAGGACACCCCCACTTAGAATAGGGGGCTTGCTGCAGGGCTTTTGGAATGCCGCTCTCAAAGGAACAAAAGACGATCGACCCGGATGGGCCCAACCCTTTGGTTCCCATGGGACGAATCTGCGTGGGGCGCCATGCCCCTCAGGCTCCGAATTCGTCACGGATTTGTTTGGTGAGCCTGGAACAAACGAGACGTGGAATGCAGCAGCACTGCATGCTCACATTTCAAGTGGGCATTTTGGGCAGAAATCTTTTGGCCGACTTCTGGACCTCAAATACAACCCAGGGCCCATGTTCCTGTTTGGGATAATTCCCTTGGTTGTTTGGGAAAAGAAATCACTGGGGATTCAAGACTTTCTTCCAAGCATTCTTGGCGCAGATGGCTGCGACGCGTCGTTCCCACATTCATTCGCTTTATTGCTGTGGCAACGCCACTAAGGGGTGTCCAACATACGTTTTGGGGAATGGGTCTATCTTGTCGAACATGTGTGGCGTCCTGTCTTGATTTCCCCCTCAAGACCGTCAAAAGCGAGTTTCCGAAACAACGCCACGGCGAATGCGGGCGCAAAAATGGCGCCACATCCCCCGCGTTGCCGCCGGGGCACGCGCGCACGCTCACTGCAGCCTCCTCGCCCAAGGTATCCTGCCCAGCCAAACACCGAAGCTGGAGCGGGCAAATGGTCTGAGCAAAATAGCACGGTGTTATCCGGAAATGTGCCTAAATGGGGTCAATACGTGGGTGTATTCCCAGGGCGTGATACCAAAATCCCCTTGCGTGACGGCCAAATGGGTGGTCAAAAATAGGGTAACCATTCGCTCTTTCATCACTTGCCCACCGCTCCGGGATCACGTTCAGTTGGCACCCCGAACCCCTGTGCTGGCACCCATGCACCAGCGCCCCAAAAATCATGACCACCAGCACCCTGGTCTCGAAGTGGGAAGTCGCCTAGTCACAAAACGACTTCCTCACTGGGGCTTCTGGCCTTCCCACCCGCAAAGAGTGGTGTCAAAACCCAGCCTGGCAAATCAAGTCGAGAATCACGTCCGCCAACCACATTTGAGACAAAATCGCACTCCAAGCCCCAAACCCCCCAAACCCCCAAAACCCCCACGCCCACCGCCCACCCACCCTCACCCCCCCACCTCCCAAACCCCCACGCCCACCTCCCACCCCGCCCCCCCCCACCTCCCACCCACCCCACACACCCCACACCCCAACCCCCCCCAACCAGTCCGCGAGGTGCCGCCGCAGCTCGGAGACCACGTGATCAACGTTGCTCTCGTTCCCCGCGATGTCCACCCGCACCGTGAGGTTCCCTGGCCTCCGAAAAACCGGAAAAAAAAAACCTCCCCCGGGTCTCGGTTGCAGGACCAGCTGAATGCCTCGCAGGTTGCAAACCTGGCGCCCACCGCCAAGAAGGAAACGGTTTGAGAAAGGGAAACGGAAAAGGGAAGCCCGCAAATCGTGGGGTCCCAAAAAAGGCACCCACACCCGATAGGTTTGTGGCTTGGCGGAGTTGGTGTGTTGTTTTATTTCTCGGTTTTGATTCTTCCCAATCACCCTTCGAGACAAATGGCGGCAAGGGTCTTGCGATTTGTCGATGGCTTTCAAGAGGCGGCTCTGACTGCTGATTCCAAAAGACTGCTTGCAAGGGACAATCCTCACTTCCATGCACGTCCACCAAAGCGCTCTTCCCAAACTTCGGAAACGGCACGGGGGGCTGGGGGCTGAGGTTTTCTCGGTGGCGTGCTGGTTCAGCTTGGGTCAGCTGTTTTGAGGACAGACCAAAGGCGACTGCGGGCACCTCCCGCGCAACTTCCCGAAGTGCTGCAAAGATAAAGGCCACTTGCGTGCGGATGAGAACTCTGCAAGACGTCCGCCGGATGAACATAAGTGTTGGACACAGTTTGGACAGATTGGAGAGTTGGGCAAAGGCCACAGGCTAACCTCGCTTCTCCACCATTTTGGGCACACCGGTTCAGGACTACCCTGGCCCCTAATTTGGGCAACATGCAAGTAACAAAACTGACAACCAAGCCCACACAAGTACGAGACCCGGATTCGTGCTCAAGTGTCAATTCAACGATTCATCAAGGGCAAAAAAACACCGTCCCCCCTACCATTCGACGCGTCTCAAGGTCAACTTCCCCCTTCACACCCCACACCTCAACAAGCTTCGCCCCAACAAAAAAAACGGCAGATGTCTGGCGTTGGAAGCTAGACCCCAGCAACTCGGACGACAGGGAAATGGCCACTCCCCCCCCAAAACGACCCGAGGTGCCCGGTGTGCACGGTCTGCACCAGGGAGAACCTGCGCGGCGCCTTTCTTTTTGGTTTCCGAAGCCATTGGAGGAACCAAGACACACCGGAAAGTCCCTTGAAGGAAAGTCTCGCACACCAAATCTTCCTAAGAACTTTGCTCTGACTGGCCTGTCTTTGATAAGGCGCCTCGTGCTGGCAACTTGGGATCCCACTGAAACATGGCAAGGTGGTAGGGCATGCAAGAGGGCGGCAACCCGGTGCCTGAAGCAGTGCCTTCCGAGTAAGACCATCCTGTGGGGAGCCCACGTTTCTCAAGGTGACATTTCAATTTGCACCAGAAAGACAACAGCTTCCCTCCCAGCCACATACAACACAAAGATCCCTGGAGAAACGGTAGGGAGCGTAGCACCAAACAAATCAATACACGAAAGAATGGGTCATGGCAGCGGCAGTGATTGTCATGGTCATGCCAGTGATGGCTGTACTTCCCATGAAAGAGATCCAATGTGGGCATGCTTAGAAACGAGTCAGATTCCGTTTGATGGGAAAGGAAACCAGCAAACCATCCGGAAAAGCCGCTACAGTAGAATCAAGAGAAAGCACTCGGTCCCAATGCTTGGTTTTCCCTTGAAACCAGCAACCCCATGTGGAAGCGTGCCCTATTTGTTCAAAGAGTCTCTCACGGTTCAACTTCAAGGTCCCGGAGCAAAGCTCGTAGTTGTCGAGCTTTGCCTCATACCATTACCCCCCCCCCTCAGCCATAAAAGCGGAATCCACTGTTAGAATTCCCAGATAGGGCTTGAGCCCCTTGGTCAACTGACCCCAGCCTCTGGTATGTTAGCAAAAACTTTGCTCCCTTCAAACCCTCAAACATGAGCAGGAGCAAAAAATACAAGCACACGCGCACAAGCAAGCAAACACACACACACACACACACCTATCACTATCACTATCACTATCACTCTCACACACACACACACACACACACAACAAGAACATTAAAGTCAAGCTCAAGTTCCCCCATGTCGTACATTATTACAAGGGGGTTGGGAAGTTTCCCAGTGGTGCCCGATCTTAACCCCAGATTCATAGGAGGCAATATTAACACGGAACCTGACAAGGGGTTCCTGGCTTGAAGTTTGGACCATTGTCCGTTTGAAGGGACCCTGTTAGGTTCCATGCTAAAAACGAGCAAAATCGCTGCTAGGCCAGGTGTGACCGTCCCACGCCTTCCGTTGGAGATGTTCAGGCCGCCTCGGTTCCGAGAAGTGGTGTCAGTCAACTGGAGTGCTTGTTGAGGATTTCCCCAAAAAACCGAGGGCTGAAAACCAAGCATTGAAGGGTCGGCGGAGGTTTCCTCCCGGAAATACTCAAGGTTGTAGAAGACCAAACGTTGAATGATTCGGCCATATCCAGTTCCGCGACCTCCCACGAATCGAGACTTTCGGTCGACTCAGGCCACTTCCTCCAAGACCCAGCTGGAGAGTCCACCGTTGAGGCTGCCACAAGCCTAGTTTCTCCGGTTTCACCACGCAAAACGGGTCCCCTCAAAAAAAAAACAAAACATATTGGCCGATGAGTTGGCTGCGACTTTGGGGTGATGCCTCTCTTTGCCAAGCAGAGCCAAGCAAAAACGGTCGACAAACACCTGACGTTCGAAGATGAGACGTGGGTTTACGCCAGGCGGCGCAGCCGCCGGGGGCCCGCCTGGCACGGAAGCAGCTGGTGAAGAACCATCAGCATGGCTTTGTCCAAGGCAAACACTTGACATGCAGAGCTTTCCTTTCACAATCCCGGGTATCCTTGAGGTGGCATTGGATTCTTGAAGCTTGACTTGCTTCAAGGAGAAGATTGCAATGACTGCGACATGCAAGAGTGCTAACAAAAGATGACACGGACATTTCAATGAAGCGGCAATGCAATGCAGTCACGGGATCCTGTGCAAGTCCTCAATGCGGGCAGTATGCAATCAAAGCTGTGATAGGTACGGGCAACGGTTCACATTTCACGTGCATGACCGCAAAAATCAAGTTTGGTATCAAAACTAGGGGTCGAACCGTGCGAGTTTTGGGCTTCCGCTTCCCTTTCTGAAGCGTGCGTCCTTTTTGAGGGTACGCCTTTTTGTGTGAGGCACACGGAAAACCACCCTTTCGAGGGGTCCATGACCAAGACGCACCCAAGCCTTGAACATTTTCGAGATGCGTTTCGCCTTGCAAAACCCTCTTGATGGGACTGAAAGCACCCTCCGAAGCCAAAACAAAATGGAGCCTCCTGATTTGAATAAGGGAAACCAAAGGAAACTAAGGAAATGGAGCAACCAAAAGGACACCAGTCTTACAGTAGGGGGACATTGAGAAACACCCACACCCACTTGGCCCAACCGGTCCTGCTCACGTGCCGCTGTGATCAGCGCCGGCTTGGGCTCTCCTTCGGAAAAACTGGGACAGCACTGCTCGAGAACACGCACCAAGTCGACTGAAACAAATACTTTCGTGCTTCAGGCCGCCCGTTCTAGGGGGGAACAACCCGGCAACTGCACTTCGGGACCAACCCGCAAAACATATCAGCAACCGAAGCAACTGCTTCGGCCTTCCCGACCGAAAGTGATGCTTTGGCTCCATTTCACAGTGGCGAACCAGGCTGATCGCCTCTCCGGAGTGCCATCAAAACCAGAAATATCATATTCCGTCAGCATGTTTGGGTCTGTCTCAAAGCATTAGAAACCCCAACAACATCTTGCTTCCTGTTGGCTTCCGTTTCAAATCCTATCCCCCTCAAACAAACACATCACGGCACCTAAAAAAAAGAGAGGGCCCTCCCCCCTTTTATGGGACCACCAGCTGCGAGTAACTGATTCACTCGGTCCCGCCTTGGCCAGGCGCCTGGCACCGGCGCCAGGAAAAGACAGGGATACGCCTTGTGCTAGCAAAACGGCACAAGGAGAGGCGTTTATATATATATATAATAGCGCGGATGTCACCGCTTGTTCTTGCCCCTGCAGGTTCTTTTTAGCCTAAACCCCACCTACCTTAGCCTCACAAACCCTGCCTACCTTAGCCTAATAAACCCTACCTAATAGTACTCTTTTGTCATATCCTACAGGGGTGGTTCCACAAAAGCCACATCCAAGCCGTTTTCTGGCGTTGTTTATAAAATTGGTTGGATCTGACAATTGGCTGGTGGCTCTCTTTTTTTGTGCGGGGGATCTGAGAATTGGGTGGATATGATATTTTTTGTTCTCTCTCTCTCTCTCTCGCTCTGATGAGTCTTAAGGTCTGAAAAGAAGGATCCCTAGAAAGAATCTGGGCTGTTCAAAATGAAGGGTTGGCCAATCCCAATCCATAGTCCCCACCAAGGGAAGCGGGGCCCATTGTGCAACGCAAGGAAAGGAATAAGGATTACCTTTGAACCAGAGCATGCGAATAGGGGACATTACAGCGCTGACATGGGCATGGGTGAACGGATGCAGGGCACCTGGGTCGCCCTAGAAAGGCTCGTCTTCGAGGGAGAAATGATTTGGACCCATGTGCGGCTGAAAGTTGTTTGCCTCTCCCTCCATCACCCTCGCCCCACATAAACACGCCCAAAACATCGAATTGCCCCATCCGAACTCCCTTCCCTCCCCGCCTGCCGTGATTCGGCGACCAAAGCCGGCACTTTGGTGAGGTTCGAGAAGTTGAGGTCCTGCGTTCAAAAATACAAAGTAGACTAAGTTCAGGTGCCCTCCCATTGGTGGTTTTTGGAGGTGTTCTAAATGGGGGTGGTTTCCCAATTACTGTCAAAACGAATCAGAGGTTGGCCAAATGGCAGCGTTGTTTCCTGGTGCAAAGCTAATGTTAGCCATGATCTCTCACAATGATTTCAAAGAGTCGATCTTTCACTCCGCCCCACAAGAAGTGCGGCCCCCTAGCGTTGCCTGGCCCTTTCGGGACCAGACCGGCGGTTCTTAGGCTTTCCCATCTTGACACACACAAACCGGATCGGAAGCCGGCAACGAAACAGCACTGAGTCACTTCACCTAAGGCAGCTCACAGGGGCTCTTGAAAGGGTCATGTAGGACTGTCGACTGAGCCCTCAAGCAAGTTTGCTTGACCTTGGTCGTTTTCAAAAACCCAGAAGAGGGGAAGCGTCCCAAATTCAGGATCGCATGTTTGGCTGCCCATCAAAGGAAGGACAAAAAATTGAAACCCACCACGTAGTTCCCCCCCCAAACAAAAACAGATCAAAAGCAGTCCAAACAAGATTGCAAACTGGTTGGCCTCGTCTTGGGCTTCCATTATTCCCATTTCGAATGCGCGAGTTGACTAGCACTGCGGGTGGACAAGATCCTGCGCCAGTTGCTAGTGGCTCATCCAACTTATCCAAGTATTCCTCAGATGCCCAGTGGCCATGGGAAAAAAAGAGCGTCCTTTTTTGTTGGTTGAGCTTAAAGGAGAACCCTTCCCAAAAAAAATGAAAAACGGGCGCCACTGGGCAAAAAACTGGGATTCATGGCTTTCTGGTACAGTAGGTTAACTTTGACCCATACCCGAATCTATCCCAAGTGGATTTGTCCACCCCGGCCTTGGGCTCCAGCTGAGTCCAGCCCCCGGTGTCCGCCTGAAGCTTCCGAGCCTCCTTGCGCGGAGAACGGCAGCTGGGTGTTTGGCCAATTCAATAGGGAAGCACCTCACAAGTACTGGCCTCATGATTTTACCATGGTCAAAGTTACCCCTGACTTTGATAACCCCCAGATACCCTCAAAATATTGACCCCAGAAGTAATAGGAATTCATGGAACCATGGGATCCAGAGCGTTTGTTGGTAGCCATAGGGGAATCATCAGAACCTGGGTTTCTGAACGGTGCGGCGAAATGGATTTTTTCCAGTCGCAGTGGGGAACCTCACATGCCATTGGTGGACATGAATCCTCCTAAATGCCCACAGGGTCCCCAACTTTAAGCTCATTCTCCCATCAGGCTATTCAGTGTCTGCAGCCAGCAAGGCATGCCCGGGTGTTTTCCATGACCGCGGAGTGGGTGGGATCAAAGCCGATGCGAGGGCGGCTGCGAGTTTGAAACGTTTGTCGCACGAAGCGACTGTCAATCCTTAGTAGCGCAATCACACGGGCAAACTCTGAGCTCTGGAGAAGGGAAGGCTCTTCCCTCTCTCTGACTGCCTTGACACGAGTACAATGGCCATTGATGCCATATGCATGGACCAAGGTGATGCCCGAACAGCCGACGCTGCTTGCAGCTGCGAAGGTCAGTCAGTTGTTGCAAGCCAGCTCAGAAGCGGGGCCTTACAAGACTTCTAAGAGTCAGCGGTATTCCTCACTGGCAATTCTGGCAATTCTAGAAGGAATTCCCATAGCCACACTAACCACGTGGCCCATCTGCCAGACCGGTCCACGCATTAATGGAAGCAATCTTGTCCTTGGTCTGTTTTGAGGTACACGTCTTTGATTTGAGGTTTGCATGCACTCTGGGAAGGAACCCTCCTAGTCTGGAACTATTCTCATCTCAGGGGATCCTTCTAAATCTCCAAATGCCTGCCCTGGTTTCGTAGGAAAACCAGGGGGTCACCGGATTTCCCTTCAAAAGGTTGCGATTTGCAAGCTGCGACTTGTAGAGGTTCCAAAAAGGGAAATGGAGGAAACCCTGCAAACACGGCCCAAGAGTAGCAATCGCGACATCCCCATGTGCCAAAGCAATCAGTAGGCAAAGCATCAGCCATAAACCACCAGAGACATTTGTGCCCAAACAAACTGGGGGGGCCGTTCACAAATCTTCATATACGCATGGTTCATGTTTGGTGAAGAACCCTTCAAACTCCGGCCCAAACTCCAAACCCTCACCATTTGCCATTCGTCAGCTCTCTCATCCACTTGCGAGAATCCCTGGAACCAGCCGAGCAGTTCGTCACCAGCGACCCCGCCCGCACCAATCCGCCGGCTCCTGGCGCAAGTCCCACAAACTCCCCAGGGTGCGGTTGCAGAGGTCCCGGAGCCCACGGTCCAAGCGGCTCCTCATCCTCAGCCAGGCACTCCGACGAGACAAGTCGTTTTGCTTGGCTGGAATTAGGACCCCCAACAAAGCAAAAAATAAAGGAAGAAGAGGAGCTAAGTCTACAGTTTGCAGATTGGAAACACCTTCTAAGAAAATTATGATCCCTTCTGATTTCCTGACTTCTAGCCCCTGCCTCCCCCCAAAAAAACAAACAAACAAACAAAAAAGAAACATATGGAACGTCCTCAAAAAGTACTTGGACCAAACCGACACTCGCATGGAATACTCGAGTCCCCAAACCCCGAAATTGCATCCAGCCCCAACAATAGACCATTAAAGCAGCGAACAATTCCAGCAGTTTCTCGCATGGGTATTTAAAAAACTATGCGGAACCTTGTGGTGAACATCAAAAAAGTGGGGGGTCATGCCAACCAGTGGGCGTGACTCGAATGAACTCTTCAACATCAGATCGCATTGGAATCAAACTAAATGGCTGCGTTGCAAAACAAGGTTCCAAAACATGGGGGGAACCCCCTGAAAAAATGCGAACATATCCAGCGGCCGTTACTTCCCTTCAAACAAACCAAACAACAAAGACGGCAGCCTCAAAACCACCGAGACACCTGCACGCCTCAGTCTCACCATCCTTGGCCGAGGGGCTTCAGCCGCTGGTCCTCTGCCTCCTTGCGCACCTTGCCCACCTCCTGGGCCGATGGCAACTTCCGCCGGGACCCCAGGGTCAGAGGCTCAGAGAGGTTTCGGCCCTTGGCTCTCCGCTTGCGGACCCCCCGACGTGGCGCGAGTGTTTTAAAGACGCGGAGACGCGGACCGGCCCCGCCCGAGTTTCGGGCGGCTCCCTTCGGCTCGGAAGTTTGACCCCTGGCCCCAAAGGCCCAGGTGCCCTTCGGGTCGCCGGCGAGCGGCACACGACACAAACAAAGTCGCCGGGGAGGTCCACCAACAAAAGGGGGGTGTCTTTTTGGAGGACCCACCCAGAGGAGGGGGTCAACGGGAAGCCAAAAGGAAACCGACCAATTTGGAACCCAAGGCAAACCCGTGATTCCCTAGATCTTCGCATTTCCCTGAAGTTGCGGAACGTGAGTACCAGACGGCTCAATGCAAACCGATTGTGCCAAGTTCAAAACAAAGAAACTCACCAAATGTGGAGCATCTTTTCTCCACCGGGTCGAAGCGGGGCCGGCAAACCCCTGGAACCCAATTGTTAATCATCCAGCTCGGAAGAGTGACATGTGACCTGCTCCCGGAACTTGCCCTACCCTTCGCGTGCCAGGGCTCCTTCCAATTTCGTCAACTTGAGGGTGGCAACCAGGCGACCAGAGTTCGAGCGGGGTAGCGTTCCCTCCAACCCTATTCCTCAACCATGGGTTTACTCATCTGGGGTGCCCATGAATCATGAAGACAAGGACAAAGAAAATTCCACGTTCACTGTTTGTTCCGCATGGTCCTCCAAAAGGGGCGCAATTGCACCTCCATAGCAGCAGCGTGCTCCCGTTTGCGCTCCCGAAATAAGGGTGCCCTCATTCAAAAAAAAACTGGCACGCCCATGTTTGCAGGGTAAGGACAACACGGGGCAGCCACACTGCCGCCAAGCTGCAGTCTCCACCAGCGTCGACAGCACCGTGGAAAGGTTCTGGTCCGCCGCCTCCCCAAGGCTTCGAATCGCGCTTCTTAAGTGGGTCCCAAAAGGACACTCTGAAGGACATCGTTTAGTACCATTTTGCACACAGCAAGGGTCCCAACTGGATACATGCTCGGGTGCCAGTGATCGATCTCCGGAAAAGATGAGACCTGCAACGGTTGCCATCCTTTCTTAATTCCCAGTGGTTCTCTCCATGTGATTTGGGTTCACCGGCACAAACCGAGAGGGGAACATTCTGCAAGGAACCCTCATGGGGCACGCGCTCCCGGCACACGCATGACATAAATGTAGGCCACCCCGAAACTCAAACGCCGTCGTCATCACCCTTTTGGAACTCGGCCCATGGGTTCGAAGGGATAGCCTGGCACCAGGTGAAACCACCAGGATGCTCTTTTGGACATGTGTGTGTATATATGCATGTGTGTATGTATGCATGCCTGCATGCATGTATGTATGCATGCATGCAAGCACGCATGCATGCATGCATGCATGCATGTATGCATGCATGCATGAATGCATGCATGTATGTATGTATGTATGTGCGCGTGTGTATGCATGCATGCATGCATGCATGTATGCATGCATGCATGAATGCATGCATGTATGTATGTATGTATGTGCGCGTGTGTATGCATGCATTCATGCATGCATGTATGCATGCATGCATGAATGCATGCATGTATGTATGTATGTATGTGCGCGTGTGTATGCATGCATGCATGCATGCATGCATGCATGCATGCATGCATGAATGCATGCATGCATGTATGTATGTATGTGCGCGTGTGTATGCATGCATTCATGCATGCATGTATGCATGCATGCATGAATGCATGCATGTATGTATGTATGTATGTATGTGCGCGTGTGTATGCATGCATTCATGTATGTATGTATGTATGCATGTATATATGTATGTATGCATACATGCACGCATGCATGTATGTATGTATGTATGTATCCGTGTATGTATGCATGCATGCATGTATGTATGTATGCATGCATGTACGTATGTATGTATGCATGTATGCATGCATGTATCTATGTATGTATGCATGTATGTATGTATGCACGTACGTATGTATGAATGGATGCATGCATGTATGCATGCATGCATGCATGCATGCATGTATGCTTGTATGTATGTATGTATGTATGTATGCATGTGTGTATGTACGCATGCATGTATATATGTATGCATGCATGCATGTGCGTATGCATGCATGCATGTATGTATGCATGTATGCATGCATGTATGTCTGTATGCATGCATGTATGTATGTAAGCATGCATGTATGTATGTATGCAGGTATGTATGCATGTATGCATGCATGTATGTGTGTACGTATGTACGTAGGTATGTATGTATGCATGCATGTATGTACGTATGTATGTATGTATGTATGTATGCATGCATGTACGTATGTATGTACGTATGTATGCATGCATGTATGTATGCATGCATGCATGTATGCACGCATGTTTGTATGTATGAATGCATGTACGGATGCATGCATGCATGTATGTATGTATGTACGTTTGTATGTATGTACGTACATACGTATGTATGTACGTACGTACGTATGTATGTATGTATATGTGTACGTATGTATGCATGTATGTATGTATGCATGCATGCATGCATGTGTGTATGTATGTATCTTTACATGCATGCATGCATGCATGTATGTATGTATGTATGTATGTATGTATGTATATGAGTACGTATGTATGTATGTATGTATGCGTGTATGTATGTATGTATATATGTATGTATGTCTGTACGTATGTACGTATGTATGTATGTGTGTATGTATGTATGTGTGTACGTGTGTATGTATGTATGTATGTATGTATGTATGTATGTATGTATGTATGTATGTATGTATGTATGTATGTATGTATGTATGTATGTATGTATGTATGTATGTATGTATGTATGTATGTATGTATGTATGTATGTATGTATGTATGTGTATGTATGCATGTATGTATGTATGCATACATGCACGCATGCATGTATGTATGTATGTGTGTGTGTATGTATGCATGCATGCATGCATGCATGCATGCATGCATGTATGTATGTATGTATGTATGTATGCATGCATGTATGCATGTATGTATGCATGTATGCATGCATGTATCTATGTATGTATGCATGTATGTATGTATGCAGGTACGTATGTATGAATGGATGCATGCATGCATGCATGCATGTATGCTTGTATGTATGTATGTATGCATGTATGTATGCATGTATGTATGTATGTCTGTCTGTCTGTCTGTCTGTCTGTCTGTCTGTCTGTCTGTATGTATGTATGTATGTATGTATGTATGTATGTGTGTGTGTGTGTCTGTGTGTATGCTTTGGCTTCTCTTTGAAACCACCAAAGGGCTAGCCTCAAAACCAACAGACCCACATACCCCCGGCCCATGACCTGCTGGAGCATCTGCGTGAAGTTCATCTGAGATACCTCAGATGCAAAAATTATGTGGACCAAATCCACTTTGGGGCGGATTCAACGGGTCCCAGTGCTGGCGACCATCAACTGGTGGATTCCTTGTCCATCTACAGTATTTGTTCTCTTTTTACACCAGTGCGAAGAATAAATTGTGTGATGAATTCACTGGTGACTTCACCGCTTCACTGTTGTGCCCCCTTGTGCAAACAACGTCCCAATTTCGGCTTTTGCAGTGCGGACGCCAATTTCAACCATGAGTGTGTCTCACAAGTCGGGACCCCACAAATATGGGTTTGCCTCTTTTTGAGGGCGACTTTACCAAGAAAGCAACAGGAAGATCGCCTTTTGTGGGGCTCTGGTACAAAGACAACATAGCCTCCTGTTGTTGCCTTTAAAGCCAAGCGAAAGGGGGTTCCGCACGTCTGACCTGGGCTCTCGGAAAACAGGTGCAAACACTCCGTGAGCACGGAAACCTGCAAATCTCCCTCGTATTCTCCTTTTGCTTGACTTGCTGGGTCCCAAAACTTGCTGGTTCTCAGTAGGGAATGAGACCTATAAACCATCCCAAGTTGTCTTCCTTCAATGGAATCCCCTTCCTTGCCCAAATTCCCTACTGAGCACCAGCAAGAAAAAACAAAATGCGGTCCGTTTCAAACCATCCTAAAGGACATCAGTCGATCCGCGTCGATTTCACCTCATGGCTGACTAAACTACCAGGTATACGGCACATAGCCGGCCGTGAGGTTTTCTCATGCACGTCAACGCCTCTGCGCTCATGCGCTGTAAATTCCACGGGGGAAACGTGTTTTCCTGAGACACACCCTTCTGCGCCGCAATTACAAGCAGTTTCACATGCAAACCTATGTTTCGTCCCACGAGCGCCACGTTTCTCAAGAGTTCGAGGACTGTTTCGCAATGGGGTGCAACTACTTGCAAAGACACAGCGAACACCATGTTGCATGCCGAGAGCCTTCGGGTTACCGTCCTTGCTGAGCATCATGTCACCGTGCTTGTCACAGAAAGGGTAGCCCCAAAAAGGAAAACCCTCTGCAAACGTCGATGTGTGGTCGCTTGGTGTCATGTGAATGTATTGAACACCTCCACTTTGCCCTCATGACACTGGCAAGGACCCCATGTTCAAGATCGACATCCTGATAGGCCACATAATGTTTATTGACACATATACATATATATATATATATATACACATACATGTGTTTATATACCAATTCCTGCAAGGGGTTCCTTTTGCTACTTGTGTGAACCCTCTGCACAACAGAAAATGCCCCTCCACTTTCAAAAAGCAAAACATAGTCCAAATGCATCGAGACACGGCAACGAACATATTTACATGCCCCCTCCCCCCCCCCCGGCACCTCCCATCCCCCCCCCCAACCACCCAATCAGCTGAAAATCCCACGGGCGTCTATGTGCCGTGGACCAACTACCAACGACACGAAGTACGCCGAAGAATTAAAACTGATCTGGCCCTCCCAAAATGTGGCTGTCACTTTTTATTGCACGTTGACACGGCAAGCTACTTAAGCATGGTCAGCTGGATGAGATAGAATCGCAAATGGGTACAACAAACAGTACGGTGATTCAACTCGTCTGGGGGGGAGGGCACTAGTGATTCATATCCAAGAAGCCCTTCCTCGCACCGCCATCACGTTCGCATCCAGCTCCTTCTGCGCCTCTACCAGCGCCTGAATGGGAGAATGCTTGGTCATGATCCCTCTCCTGCAGACCAAACTCCGCTCAACTGATTCAGACACGTGGGCCTATAAACGGCCCACCGACATCCACAAGCACCAGAAGGAGAGGTCCCATGTTCCTGGCAGGAGGAGAAAGAAAAAAAAGCATCCCCGAACCTTCCAGTTGAAATGTCAATTATTTGAATAGGCAACCCAGGAAAGCCATCCAATGTTGCGGGGCTCCTGCTGAGGTGCGGAGAAAATTGGGGTGGCCCTTTCCCAATCCTAAACCAATCGCGACGGGGCCCGTCCTGAAATCGGGGATGGCCCCTTAAAACGATTTTGGCGTCCCCTTTTCAAGGGGTGTCCTTTTCCAGTTTGAGACGCATCCAAAAAGGCTCACTGTTCTCCCTGCTCAACCAACCCCTGTACCCATGCAAAGAAAGGCATGCCGTTTAGGAGGTCTGGCAATTTCTAACCCATCCCACACTGCCCCCTTTTGGTATAAACGGAGAACCAGAAAGTAGTGGTTGCGAACTGCAAGACATCCCATGGATAAAACGACTGTTCTTCCTGAAAGGTGTCCACCTGGTTTCCCCTCCAACCAATTCCATCCGGGTGTGCGTCGAAATAGGGATTTGGAGCAGCCTTCCTTTTGGCGTCCCTTTGTAAACACCTCAAAATAGGCACTGGGCCTCAAAGAAACGCATGCAGGCTGGGGAGCATCAAGGCATAGCAGCCATACGGTCCCAGCAAGTCTGGTCAGGTCAAACAATGGACTGAAATGTGGCCAGCATTCGAAACCCACAACACGCATTTGGACCGGTCACGCAGATCTTGTTGGCATCCAACTCCCACAACATCAAAGCAGCAAATAATGTCGACCCCGGCTAAACAAACCCATCCTACCAATAAAGGTTCCCTCGAAAACTATTGAGCCCCAAAAAAGAAAGTCCTCGATCAAAATCAAGGAGAAGTTCTGCGTAATCTGTTCCCGTTCTGAGGTTACTACCCTGGCCAAACAGCTCGTCCCCTGGGTGTTTACCTCCTGTAAGTATACATGCTAATAGTTTACTCCTATCATCATGACTAAACTTGGTTTAAAAGCACCCCAAAGGCCCCTATTCTACTCTCCTGCCAACTAACATGGAACCCAGAAAACACCCATTTGCAGGGGACTCTCTGCTTGGGAAATAGACCCACGTTTTAGGTTCCATGTTCATTAAAAAATTGATTGCTTAAACTGGCTCCATGGTTCTGCCAGGATCAAAGTTATCCAAGCGCTAGGGAAACCCCCAACCTGTTGACTTTGTCCCGTCGCCTCCTCCTTGAGCCGCTGCACCGTCGGCAAGGCGCTGCTCCGCTTCTGCAGCTCCCGGTCTAGCGCCTAGGCCGAGCACCCGGTCTCTAGGCTGCTCACGGCTCGGGGGCGACCAACCTACGGAAAATGTGTATTTTAAGGG
The DNA here is from genome assembly GCA_963377175.1 of Effrenium voratum. Taxonomy (NCBI): domain Eukaryota; class Dinophyceae; order Suessiales; family Symbiodiniaceae; genus Effrenium; species Effrenium voratum. The sequence goes on along the minus strand of CAUJNA010000210.1, from coordinate 127,402 downwards.
TGGGGTGTGTGTGTGTGTGTTCATACATATTTATATATATATGTATGTGGTACCCCCCCTGGAATACTCAGGCTTTTGGCCAAAAAATGACATGTTGGCTGTAAAATGCATGCATGCAATCCAGGATGCGCTAGCACATGCTAGCACATCCTGGATTGAAGATTGAGACAATTCTTTCTGGGAATCTTCAATTCTTTACGTAGGGCAATCCAGGGTGCGCATGTGCTAGCACGTGCTAGCACGTCCTGGATTGAAGATTGATTTGAAGTTTCTCTGACAACTCTCTCTGGGATTCTTCAATCTTCAGTCTTCAATCCAGAACGTGCCAGCACGTGCTAGCACATTTTACTTTGTCCTAAGGATGGATTGAAGATTTCCGAAACAAGTGGTCTGAGAATCTTCAATCTTCAATCTCGTGCTAGCACATCCTGGATTGCCCCAGAAAGAGTTGCTAGAGAATCTTCAATCTTCAATCCAGATCCCGGACTGCCCTAAGTGCGGATTTGAAGAATCCAAAACGCAGACCGGGAGCGCACGTTGTCAGAATCAAAGTGTGGATGTGCACTTGCACTGCCTGCATTTGGCCAGGGGGAAAAATGTTGTTGACACCTTTACAGGTTTTCTGCGGACTTGAGGGCTGGCCAGGATGGAAGATTCTCAGATACAAAATCTGGGATCAAAACTTGAAAAAACGAAAAACCCGAAAAACACGAAACCAAAAAACAAACTAAAAGAACACGAAAATTCTAAAAACGTGAAAATTCAGAAAGCATGAAAATTGGAAAAACACAAGAATGTGAAAACACAGCTTGCGCGAAAAAATGTGAAAACTCGAAAATTCGAAGCTTTCCAAGTTTTTGCTTAGTAAGGATATGTTGTGGAATCTTGTATATTCGATCTTCGGGCCAGAGCAACACGATCTCAGCAAATGCTGAAAAACACTGCGTTGGCTTGGCTCAGTTCTTGCTTGGTTCAAACCACATGGAGTTCGATAAGGACAATAACCCTTTCAAAATTGAGTTTGATTCCAAGTTCATTTGGCCATGACAATAGATTCCTTCTCCAGTTGGTTGTTGAAATGCACAAGAAAATGCAAACGATTAAAATTGAATTTGGTTTGAACTCGAAAGCGTTTTAAATTGGATATCCTCCCTTTGCTTGAATTTCAATAGTTGTTATTGGCGATGTTTGAATCAACTTAGACAAGCAACACACAGCTGCGATAGTTGCTTTCCAAAATATGCGTCAAATAGACTGAACTAGCATGTACATGGAATTATGCACAACACTTGAGTTAACATGTACATGCAACTGCGCAAGGACATGAAGTAGGAGTGAGTTCCTTTTCCCCAAGTTGATGATTTGCTGAATGTCGCTGCCAAACAGAAATGATAAAACCAAATATCAGAGCTGCTACACGCGCGTTGAAGCTGCCAAAGCATACTTCGCGCACTACTCTTGTGCTTAAAAGTTGTAACTTTAAGTGCACTTCGCGCATGCCAATGTGACGGTCACAACTCCTATTCAACGTTGAGCTTCACTTCTGCTTGGTTGGAATTTGCATGGAGTTGCGCATCCAGTCAGTTCATTTCCGAATCTCAAGGCATTTGTCCCAGTCTGGCCAAAAGTTGTGACATATGTATATTATATATATATATATATATATATTGTGTTATACATTTGTGAACCTAATGGTGTATATATATATATACATACAGATGTGTATGGGATCTTGATTTGGGGCACATAGCTCGTTGATGATGCAGCTGCATTGCTTCCAAAGGAAACGGGCCACTGCGCCTGGGTCTCCCTTTAACCACACCTATGCCCAAAGATGTACGTCTCTCTTCTGGGCGAGACCTGACAAAGCTGGCCACGCGCCCAAAGGTCTCCCATGCTGGTAAAGGCTTCCCCCTACAAACGACGCATGATTAAAAAACAAAAAAAAAGACCTACTCGCGGCCCGGCCCCCGTCCCCGGAAAACCGGCGCTCAAGGGCCCGGCATCCTGCGCAAGCTGGTCCGCCTCCGCCCAGCCCACCGCCAGGACCTCGGGCCGTGTGGGTCTCGCGAGTCAGCAAAAAAAAGCCAGCAGCTCCGTCTCGAGGAAGCTTTGCGCAACATGAGCTTCAAAAGCTGGCCCAAAAAATGGAGGGGTGTTCACCCAGGTTTTTTCCGGGCCTTGGGATGTTCGCCGTTGAGTTTGTGAGTTCAGATGAGAACCTTAGCCACTCTCAAGAGTGGTAGAGACAAACCTCCTGCTCCAAATACCCTGTTTGTTTGAACACCTGCTTTCATGAAGCACACCATGATCAAGCAGGCACAGGAGCAGGAATATAGTAACCCAGAAGTTACACATACAGAAAAGCCCTAGTAGCTCTATTGAGCCACGGACCAAAACCTTGTTAGTGAAGGTCCTTGAAGGACAGCCTCAGCCTCCGCCTTCTGTTTCTTTGCCCTGCGTCCAGGAGGGGGGGGTCCAAAAGAGAAGACCTCGAACTTGGGCGTTGGGATTCTGAGAGCTTTTTGCACGGGACCCATCAGGTTTCCGCCAGAGCGCGAGGGCAACCTAGAGCAGAATGAAAAGACCATGTTCAAGGAAATGTGGGACTTAATCCCAAAATAGAATGGAAAAAAAAATCACTGTCCCGACCGGTTGCTCACAGAAATCAAGCTGCCAAGTTGCAACGCCCATGTTTCTCAGGCTATATCGCTTCCTGAAAGTGACATAGTTTGGGATGGGTCCAGATTTCGGAGGCTCCAACGGCTGGAAAACCTGAGTGGCCTGCGGCCGCAACCGAGGACCGCCATGGTGGGATTCTCTCGTGTTTAGGCTCCATTAGGCAACAAAAGCAGCCCTTCCATTTGGTTTGAGGGAATCTCCGCCAGTAAGGCTGCTTGAAGCCTGACATGTTCATATCTCGGGTCTGGGCCTGATTCATATTGCATGTCACTCATTGAGGCCATCAGCTCGGCGTTTTGATTTCCATAGGTGCCCCTAACACGTTGGTTTCCACTTCCAACGTAACCCAAAAAGGTGGTCGGAAAGAAGAAAAAAATCAACTCCCATGGGTCCACCAAAAAAAAACGAAGAAACGATCCCCCGGCAAAGGACACAGTGGGTGCCTCAAAATGGGGGAACCCCCCTACAAATTTGCGGCATTTTTCTTTTGGCTCCAAACCCCAAAGTCGGTGGACGGGCTAAACCGCCACATCGGCCGAGCTGCGCAGCTGCCATTCACCTGGGCGCTCGCCTTCCCGAGGGCCTGGCGCCGGAGTCTCGGAAGGCATGTCCAACTGGACAAACAGAAACCTGCCACGGTGGCGTTTTTGGGAAAACGAGGACACCGTGCCTTCCAACTGGACAAACAGGCGTTGCGCGCCCATGGGAACCTGATGTCCGACTTGGGAAGTGGGACCTATGCGACCGGCGAGAGGGATAAGTCCGCAGCTGGCACAGCTTCCCCAACCGTCGACTTGGGTTCCTCTGCTTCTGGCTATCTATGGCTTCATACTAGCTGCTTCCTGCCATTTGGACCGAGGGGTCGGCCTCTGCCCAAAATGGCTGTCAGCCATACTCCTGAAATTGCCTGGCGATTCATATTGACCGGTCCAACTCAAGCTGACAAAGTTTTGAAATGGGTATGGCCACAATAAAGATCCCCTCTTTCCGGGACCATAAGAAAAGGATCTGGGAAATTCGGGTAGACACGGGTGTCTCTTTTTGTTGAGGCTCGGTGGGGCTTTTGTCCGGGAAACCAAAAAGAAACGACCACATTCGGGGGTGGTCCCCGATTCCATTCTGCGACATGCTCCCTTTGAACCAACCCAAAAATGGATTACCCTCAACACAAACCTGCCATTTTCTGGGGCTTCTCATTTTCTGGCCCAAGATCTTGCGCCACCAAAACGCCGGGTACCAACTCCAAAAGACGACGAGCCAAAAACCCCCCGATGCTTTCACCAAAGGCCTTGCCCAGCTGTACGCCGGTGTCGCGCTCGAAGCGCGCGAGTGGCTCGATGGCGGAGCAGTTGCCCCGTACCAGGCGCCTGGTTTGGAGGTGTTGTGGCTGAAGCCATCTACCCTCCCAAACCAATCCGTTTGGAGGTGTTCCAGAATTGTCGGATGTACCCTGCACCCAAATCAATCCAAAAAATCGATTTGGGTGCTAGCTGACTAGCTTGGGGGGACAAATCAAGACAGCTACCACGATTTCGGATATGTCCCACATCTGCCAAGAAACCCAAATCTAACAAAGCACCAGAACCAACAAAACATTATATATCAACAAAAAAGGGGAGGAAAAAAAGAAGAAGAAAAAAACTTTCTTGGACGAGCCCGAGTCAAGTTCCGAAAACCAAGAACAAAATAGAAACGTTGGATGCGCTTCCCTGCTGTCCATTAAAGCGCCACTCTCAAACATACCCCTGTTTTGCAATTTCTTAAATTAACGCAGACCTCCTGCTGCAAAAATGCTGAAAGATAAAAAGGAACCTCAGCTAAGAGCTAGTAGCGCGGACCAAAACAAACGTTGCACAGAAGTGAACTTCTTCGAAGTGGTTAGAACCAATCTGTTTGTGGGGCACAACCGTCTTCGGAATAAATCTAAAAATGCGCTTTTGGAACTGTTCTGTCTTGCGGAACGGGTTAATTCTGGACTCGCACATGCAAATCCAGCATCAACCACATTCTGGGGTCCCGCACAAAGATAGAATAGATTCTATCACGCACGGTCAGAAAAGGAATGCCTCCAAAAAGCATGTTTAGACTGACATGGCAGAATTGCCCGGACCTCGCACCCGAAGCTGTTCTCGGGATGCCTCGCTATCTCCGGGACCCCTTTTTGCACTTGGCTGTCCGCCTGGAAATTGTTCCTATCTTCCTGGCGATGTTAAGATATCGGCCCGGTCTCTCCTTCAAGGTTCCTGGTCTAAACCCCGAGAAAAACTCGAACCAACCTTGGCGCAGAAGGTGCTGTCTACACCGCCCCCAAAAACAAACATATCAGGACCCCTGACCAATGGGGGAAACTGTTACAAAAACCTATGGTCGTCGTTCGAATTTCCCAGATCATCCGGACAACGGCACGGTCCGTTCCCGCTGTCCGTCCGCGGCACGGCAGCACGCCGTTCAGCGCACCCGTCAACGACACATTCTGCGCCGCGAGGCACGCCCCGCCGGACGTGGCAGCGTCCGCGGCCCGTTGGAAGTCCTCGGGCGGAGAAAACCCGGCCACGTGTTCCGCGCGCGCGCGCGGAAGGAAAGTTCACCGGCAAAAGCGGAGTCCTGAGAATGTGACATCCTCAGGTTTAAAGGAAAACCACCTATTTAGAAAAAGAAATGCAAAAGGAGAGCCCCTCAAATGTTCACTCTAAGGAGCCCGGACTCCGCCCAACGGCAAAATCCCATCCCGTCGGTCAAACTTGCCGAGGGCTTTTTGGCACTTCTCGAGTCCTGGGTGGGCAACCCCCCGTTTTCCGAGATGAGTACCTCTTAGTTTGCCGCCTCACCCCTACGCAAAGGGAGCTCACGGCCAACCCAAAAGTGTGGCAAAATGGTTTCGGCGCGGAACATGGCGCAATGAGGATCTCTGAAGGTAGCACGGGAAGCCAAGCGGGTTTGTCTTTTAAATGAGGGCAAGTCCAACGAGTGGTTTCCTCATGGCTTACCTTTAAACTTCGCACCGTGAAAGTTCGAACCAACCCCGCGAAGGGTGCCCCTTACACACACATGGGATCAAGGCATCACCAGTTTGGCTCTCTCATAGTTCTGGTAGCTCCCTACAAAAGCGGGTCCCCTTGCAGGGCTACCCTCCCATCATGAAACCTGACTGCGGGGCTCCTGGAAGACCATTTTCCGTTTTCAATGGGCCCTCTGGTGGGTTCGGTTGCCGCACATATTTCTCTAGTTGCGACTGCCTCTAAGTTGAGCTTTTAGCCAGGTTCTGAAACTCAGGTTCCACCGACTCAGCCATGCAAGTCAATGCTTTTTGTGTGTCTGTGTTCCCCGCGCGTAAAACCCACCTTTTGATTAAGGACTTCAAATATGCATATCCACATCTACATCTACATCTACATCTAGACATATATATATATATATATAGTATGTACATGTATATATATATATAAGTAACCCCAGTAATCCCAGTCGCCATTCTATGACCCGCCTGAAGTAAAGAACATCCCTGGGCCAGGGCACAGCACTGATGCCGCGCTGGGCCTCCCGGAGCCTCGGTCAGGGAGGGCGACAGCTGGGGGGGGGGGTTGATGGACAGCTGGGGCGGGGGGAAGCGGGGGGCGTTCAGGGGGGGAAAAGGGAAGGGGGAAGGGGGAAAAGGGGTCCATTTTGCAACCTCCGTATTGGTGTTTTCGGCTTCTTGGCTGCAACATGTACTCTAGGTGTCCACGGCCCGGGAGGGGGAGGGCGGGGGGGAGGGGGGAGGGGAAAACAAGGAAACAAGGGAGCAAGAATCGGGGCTCAACTTTTCTGGACGGCAGTCCGATGTTCAGAAAATCGGCGTCCTTCTGCCCCCAATGGGCTCAAGAGTGGCTTTCGGTTTGAACCGGGAAAGTGGCACAGATCTTTTTATGCAGCGAATGGACTGGTCTCCAAGCCGGAAGATCACTCAAGACATCTTAACTCAGCCCCAGATGCAACCATCATATAGGTGAGGCCTGAGGTAGGATGGTCACTCTCCAGATCAGGGCAAGCTGTTCCGACATGGACTACCCGCGATCTTGAAACCAGCGATTCAGCGAACGACCCCCAACACCGCGCAGCACTCTGACCCAAGTACATGTTTACACGGTGCTTGAGATTGTCACTGCCACCGATAAAATGGTGTGCTTCCCCCTGAAAACAGTCCCAAAACAGTTGTACCAAGAAAGACTTGGCGGCCTGGGTCCTCCTAGTTGGTGCTTAGAATACTGCAGATTCCGCGGCTCGATCCTCTCGAACAAAAATGCCTTCAGCTTTGTGAGAAGGAAACGGTGTAAGGAACTCCGATGTCATCCAATGCATGATTGAGTGACTCACAATGCGGATGGCGATTGGTCATTTCCGGGTGACTGAGGAAATTTGAAACGCAGCTGCGAGATCGCGGGCACTGGAGGACCTCCGATTGCTTTCAAGACGATCGTCCATTGGAGGACTGTTCTGAGACGTGGCGCGCTGCGGCAAAGCCATCCGTCAGGTAGTCCTCCTGCGTCAAGCTTCCAATGTCCATGTTGTGAAACCACACATGTCACGTGGGCTACCCGGCGCCGCACAAGCAAGAAATGGCCGAAAAAGGAGCCAGTGCCGGAGCAAATTGGAGGCCGGAGCGTGACGGCTTTCCAGCAAGTGAGTGCCCACCCAACTGGTTGAAAGCTCGGCCAACATGGAGCTCTCTCAAGCTGGGCTCGAGATCCCAACGAAAGGCTTTCAGCCTTAAGAGAAGGGGCAAGAGGGCTAGCCCTGCGCTCTCCCAGCTGGGAAACAGTTAGCCCCAATGAACATGGTCCACTTTGAGACTTTGTGTTGTGTCGTCTATATCAAAGTCTCCCCAGGCAGCATGTTCGCAAGGGGTCCAAAGACTCACTGGCATTGATTACCCCAAAAACTCCGCAACACTGGCTGGCCAACCTGTCTAGCTGCAGCTTTCTAGCCTGGAGCCCTATCCAAGAAAGCACAGCAGAAACCACTCGCACCCCCTTTTACCCTAGACCCACCGACACCACTTGCAGCCAGTGTCAGCGAACAACATCGAATCCCCCCCCCCCCCCGGTCCGGCTGCAAGTCTTTCACATCGATGACCACCTGCACCGACACAGCTGTCGTCGTCGTCGTGGGTGTGGTGGTTGTGGCCGCGCCTTTGCAGAGAGGGTTGCGTATTTTTTCGGGGGGACCCCCAAAATGCCGATTTTCCTCTTGGCCTCCCTCGAAATCACACTGCAAAGCGCACCCTCAAAATTTAACACACACGCACACCTATGTTCCACCTGCTTCGCCTTCAGCAAGTCTAACTCCTCCAAATTACCTTCGTAACGACCTTCAGGATACAACTCTTCAACCTGGTTTCACAGGCCCAGCACTCCCTCCCGCCGAGCCCCACCTGCTTCACGAAGCCGTTTGGTCAAGAAGGCTTAGGCTTGTAACATTCTAGTTGAATATGGGTGAATACGGGCCTCCAAACGGAGTTTAACCATGCTTCCACGGTAAACATCACGGAACAAGCTTCGAAAACCTGCCCACATAGACCCAGCTCCAGCCGGAAGCCATTGACCCAAGGGGAAATGTTGGTCTTGACGTACAAAGTTGCGGCTTTGAAGTGATCCCTTACCTGCCGGACGCCTTTACAGAATCTGGTATTGAAGGGGCCACCCACATCAGTGTAAACGAACTAACTTTCATCTACCCAGGTTTGATGGCAGCTCCTGGTTGCTCAAATTGTCCGCTCATGTTTGTTGCACTGACCACATGTCTCCATCAAAACCTCATAGCCTTTTTTGGCCCCACCCGACAATGCGGAACTGTTCCCGCCTGCAGACTTCGCCTGGGCGGCGTTTGGAAAGCACAGGACTGGAAGCCTTCTGTTCGGGCTTCTGTGCGGACTCGGACCTCGGAACTCGGAACTTGCGGCGATTTGGCCACAAAAAGATTCGGCGACCTCGAGCTGCTTTTGAACCAACGATGCACATTGGCATGGGACCAGCATCGCGCTGGGTGTGTTCAGAGCTTGGCGAGGTGGAAGATCACCCTGCCACCACGAAGGCTCAGGCTGCAAACGCCACAGTTGGAGGTGGAGAAGGCAACAGCGCGGTCCATGACATTGACGTCCTGGTCCTCCGCGGGGTCGTCCGCAATACCCAGCAGCGCCTTCAGCAGCAGGTCGATCAAATGGGCGTGGACGACCAGCACCATGGACCCCTCCTGACTTCGCAGCCACTGCGCCAGGCGCCCACACCGCTGCCGCGCCTCCTGGTCGCTCTCCCAGCCGCCGGTGTACCAGGGCCCTCGCTCCGGAAGCGCGCCGACGTCGAAGCCTGGGAAACTCCGCGCGATCTCCGCGGCGGAGAGGCACTGGCCGGGCCCGGAGCGGCGCCCGTCGTGCTGCGTGTAGACGCCCCCAACCTCGAAGATCTCTGGGTGCACGACCGCGGCACTCGCCAGCGCCTTGGCCAGAGGCACCGCCGTCTGCAGCGTGCGCAGGAAAGGCGACACGTAGATGCGCGCATGGCGGAACTGCCTCAGGGAGCCGGCGAGCTCCTCCGCCTCCTCCACGCCTCGAGGCGTGAGCCCGGGGTCAGTGGCCCGCTCTCGCAGCCAGCGCTGCTCCGCCGCCTCGCGGCCTGCAGAGCCGGGCGCCTCGTGCAGAACCGGGGCGAAGATCTGGCGCATCAGCGGGTTGTTGGTGCTCTCACCATGGCGAACTAAGAGCAGATCCAGCGCCGGCATGGCTCGATGCTGGCCAAGGGTGAGTGGGACTCGAAAAATCGAGTCGAAAACATTAGCCCTCGGCTCAGTAGTGTCAAGGCACTGAGCCGAAAACCCCACAACCAAGACCTGGGCAGCCAGCCATCATTCTCTCGCTTGCACGTTTTGCCCCCGGCCAAAAACATGTCGACTTCGCTTTTTCAACAGAAACAAACCAGCCGCCCCTTCCCCCACCCCCCCTAAAAAGCACCGCAGCTCGAACCCGTGGACTCTTGCCCCACCAAGCCTCTGAGCCGTTCGCCTCGATGGTCTCGTTCCTCGCCCACCGCCAGCGTTGCGCGAAATCAGGGTGTGTCTTTTTCAAAGCCATGGGAAACAACACTTTCCGAAAGAGAACCAACCCTCCTGCGAAAATCATCCGAACAGTTCAGAAAGGGAGACCACTCAGGGAGGAAAAACAACTCCGCTCATCTATCCTCACCATTACGCATCAATCCACGCCCCTCAATTCAAGTCCGGTCTGGCAACAGTGGCTCCCTGCTGAATGCCAAACTCCTTCTGAAAAAGTGTGTACCTTTGTGGGGTGATGTTGAAGGGACACCAGTTGAAGGGACACCACGCAAAAAGAAGGGCCCATGGGCCTAAGCCATTTGAAGAGGCACCCAAATGAAACCTAGAAAGGCGCCCCAAACAAGCCACAAGTAAATGTAAGCCCACAAACAAGTTTCTCCATGGAAAACATGCGAGAGATCTTGTTTGAGTTGATCATAGAAGCTAGAAACACAATGGCTCACATGAACCCACTGCTTTCTGGCAAGGAGTGAAAGAAAGAGTTGGGTCGCCTGACAAATGTTTGGAATGTGTCAAAATCATGGACCCCCTCATCTTAGATGCTTAATCACAATAAAACCTGCAGCAAACCGCCGGGAAAAGCAACTCAAATCTCCAGCAAATCCAAACACCGGATCTGACACGAATGCAAAACCTATCTCCCCAAAAAAAAACACGGCACGTGTTGCCCACTTTAGCCCCTACCCATTCCGGCACAGCCCGAAAGGGTTTCTTGCGCGCCTGTCCGGGCCGGAGCTCCAAATAGAGCCCACCATGTCGGACACCGACTTGGCCGCCGCCACCGTGGCACCCGCCTCTGGAAGAACCCAATTCGAGCGCGCGCGCGCGCGCGCGCGCGCGCACTTGAACGGAGGGGGGGGCCCTTTTCTTGGTGGTTGGTTTGAAGGGAAACTGGAAGGAAAACCGTCATTTTGGGGGGGGGGGGGGGTCACACAACAAAACACACCCAATTGCCAACGACCCGGCTGGCTAAATCTAATCTCGTCTAGTGAGATCCAACCTAAACCAATCTAGTCTAATCAAATCGCTCTGTCTCTCTATCTTGTTCCCTCTTGCTCCCTATCTCTTCACGCCAAGAAGCAGCACCCACGATGCTCCCAATGCTCTGAGAGGCGTTGCTCGAGTTCTTGCTCCAGATCGCTTGCGCGGCTTTCGAGGCATCTGAGATGGAGCGGGCGGCATCCGTCACGTCCTTTACCTCAGGCCACATCGCGAGACAGATCGCAGGAAGGTGGGAAACGGTAGCAAAAGGTAGCAAGGGGTGGGGGCGGAAGGTAGGGGGGAGGTAGGAAAGGGTAGGAAAAGGTAGGAAAAGCCGGGAAAAGCTAGGAAAAGGTGGGAAAAGGTGTGAAAAAAGGGAAGGAAGGAAAAGGAGGCTCCCAAACCCAAGTCGGGAATGAGGGCCGCTTCGATGTCGGGTTGGGAACGCTCGATGAATGTCCGATTCTGGTGGCTTCCGAAGGCAAGGCTTCCCTCAAGCTGAGGCAATGCTCTTCCAAGCGACTGTCCCCAAAAGTGTCGTTTTGGGAAAACCGATGGCCCTGGAAGGTTATGAAACAAAGTCAACCAGGAATCGCCATCTATGTTCTGCCAAAACAACCAAAAAGGACACCTATGACTGTCCCCAAAAGTGTCGAGGATAGGGAGAGAGTCCAAGCGGCCAACCCCCGCATCATTTTAGGGTCCCAGCCGCTTCTGCGGGCTGGGTGTCGTTAAGGACCTTCAAGATGTCGGTGGCGTTCACCTCGCCCTCCTTCAAGGCGAGCATTTCGGGTGTGCCAGTCTTTTTTTGTTGTGTTTTGTTTTGTGTTGTTTCTTTGAAACAAATAGAAATGTGTCTAGCTATTTTTGTTTCTCCGGGCTCACCTCCCAAAAAAATGTCAGTTCCTAGGCCTCGCCTAGGAACTCGGACGCCTTGTTGAAACACGAAGGAACCATTTGTGGGGGCAGGGGAGATCTTGTGTTCGCAATTGAAAGAGGCAGGTACTCTGGCTAACATGGAACCAAACCGACGTATTTAGAGGAATCGCCTTATTGGGGAAATGGACCCCTTTGGATTCCCTTGCGTGAACTTGCAGACAGGGATCCTTACATTATACACCATCACCCTTTTTGTTGGCGGAAAAAAAGCCATGTTTCAAATGGTTGCAAAATGTATCTCTCAAGGAGTCCTGGTGAATTTGCAGAAAAATCCTTTAAACCACCGAAGGCCGTCGCCGTCCGGGCCTTCTTACCCAGCACCTTCGCGGCAAGCGTGTCCAGATCCTGGTCATTCCCAGCTGGGCGCCGGGCGCAAAGCTTGGGCCGTTTGGGTGTGGGGCAAAACTGGGTACCCAAAAGGCCCAAAATAACTTGGCTTGCCCTGGGTCATGGAACCAAGGACTCAAATCTGCGGTCCCCTGGTGGTCTAATTTTGACCCATAGCCATTTGAAAGACGCTGCCCCCCTCTGGAAGCCAAAAATAGAAACCTGCCAGCGATCCCTTTTTGTTCCTGCATCCGTCAAAGCCAGAAAACACACAAATCTTGGAGATGGCCGTCAAACTGCAACCGTTGATCCGTTCTCAGTGCAAAGAAACATCTGTGGGGCGAGCCAGCGTCGAAGGCAACTCCGCAATGATCAAGCCCTGGTTTGTTCATGGCGTGGTTTCCTGTAGTTTCGTAAATTGCTTCCCCCCTTGGCGGGTCATCACCTGTTTGAAGCATCTCTTGATTGGTCGGTGCTTTCTTCGACCCTCACATGCCTGGACAGGGGGACTTCCCCAAGAAAGTGAAAAATTGCCGTTCAAAACCCTCCTGCTGAGCTTCCATCTCTGCTGTGAACATCACGCGTATGTGATTATAAGGGCCCAAATAATTAGAATGCGGGTTGGGGGGTACTGTAAAACCAAATTTGGTCGCCAGTATGGGAGTAAACTATGATTCTTTAGGCCGTATACGGGTATGGGTTGTTCTCACCACCAGGGCACCACAAATGTTGGTCCTTGGCACCAATTTTCCATGCCAAACCCATGTGGGGGTTACCCCATGCTTGACCCACACTCATATTGAAAAACCCGCGGCACGCCCATGCCCCCGTGCCGGACAAGCAGCATCCGCACTCGCGTTGGTGGCGTTCGCAGAACTCCCGGCCTTGACTTTGCGAACCATGCGAACGGGCAGGAGATGGGTGCCTCCGTTTTGGAGGGCTGTTTTGGTGGGGTTCAAGCAGAAACCAGGGCTCGTGTGCCCCATGTCATCCCCTAGATGACAGTAAATATTGACCGTACCTGTATCTGCAACGCAAATGCCATGCTGTCGCGTACCATCTCAGGGTGCCCGTGCAAAGGGGTGCAACGTCTACGGCCTTTTTCCTCACATGATAGCCTTTTTTTTCCTGTATTACGGTAAAAGTAGAGCAATGGGCAAAGGGCAAATAGGGCAAATCCCAAAAGTGCCCCGAAGGCCAAAACTTGCTACGAGCGGATGGACCCCCAAATCTCAACTCAACCCGCAGCCAGCCTTGGCGTGAGCCTTCTTGGCATGAGCCACGGCCTGTCGCCAAGGGCCGTTCGGTGCCCAGTGGACTGCAAGCTTGCCAAGTATGAATGTGTCTGTGTCTGTGGGCTTGTGTGTAACGTGTGTACGGTCACCTGCGCCCGGGACGAAATCAACCCGAAACCAGACCCAAGTCAACTCAAAACCACACCAAAGCCAACCCAAAACCAGCCCTAAACCCAAACAAACAAACCCCCAAACCTGGCTAAACCAACCCGAAAGCAACCCACTGAGGCAAAGCAAAAAATAACGACAACTTAGGGAGAGCTGGATGAAAGAAGCTGTCCTGTCGGGACCCTTTGTGATTTCGGGATAAGTCATAAGCCAGAAAGGAATATGACCCCATCCCTGCTGTTTCCAAGTGTTAACTTGTTTGTTCGTCCAATGAAAATTGCCATGTCTTCGCCTGACATATCGTCATATCACATGTCCTAAGCCGTCTAAATCAGTTGGTCTCGTATGTGTGGGCATCACCTATGCCGTGTTGTCAAGCACATGAACTTATCAAGCGATGATCAGAATTGAAGCGGCAGGGAAGTGACGAGAAAGCAACATGTCACAAGGCAATACCAAAAATATCCAGCACTAACTTTAGTCTACCAAGTGTAACATGGTGAAACTGAGCCCCCCCCCATGTTGCCCCCCTGAAACGAACCCACTTTGGCAACCGAGACGCGTCGCCCACGGACACGTTGATGGTCACCTTACTTGCACAGTGGAAGCAACATGGACGCCCGTTTAATCTTGAAATTCGGTAGGGGGCCCTCTCGAACAAAGGCGCAAACTACATATAGTGATAAAAGTGTCTAAATGTAGTTGTATCAGATATACACACATGAGTAGTTTTTGTTTTACAAAAACAAATACAATAAAGTTAAAAAGAAAAGGTGTGTTATATTATATATATATATATATGTATTATTTCTTGTCATATATGGGGTACCCCGTTGGAGTTCTCAGGTGTTCATCAAAAACCCACACGCATGCTCCTCAATCCCTGCTGGTAAAAATACTTTTAAACAATGCTGGAGAAATTTTGAGCCTGGCAAACTGCCCACTTGTTCCTTGACCTCAATCCCTGCAACGTGAGTTCTATGTGGTCAACATCCGAAGTGATAAGATGCGCTAAGACTGGAAATCTCCAATGCTCAGTTTGCAATAGCACGCGCTAGCACATCCTGAGATTCCCAAGGAACGTCAATCTGCAAGCCAGGATGCGCTAGCACGTGCTAGCGTATGGCACATCTTAGGGATTACCTAGAACTCGAGATGCAGCGGTTAAGGTACAACAGCTGCGGGATATCTGCAAGCAGCAAGTTGATCACGAAAAATGCATTTACCTTCATGTTACCACTACAAATATGATTGCGCAACAAGCACCTACGCTTTTAAGCGCTTCAGCCTGGGGCTCTGCTAGGTTCAATTGTCCAAACTAGAGTCCTGAGAGGCTCAATATCGAATCCAGACATGCTTTGAAGCGCTTGACAGTGCCCTCGTCTGTTTAAAGCGGGTTTGATACCTGCAAACACGGCTCAGCTGCTGGACCTGAAAAATACTGCACAAAGGATGAAAACTCTGAAGTGTCCAGTGGTTGTGCGGTGGTGGGCGCCAATTGGTGTTTTTTGTTGAGGCTTAGAAGGGGGCCACTGCAAATTAATTAGCAAATGACACATCTGGCCGGTTAAACCCTATCAAATTTCACCAGGAACATTCTGCCGAAACACACAGTATGCAATCCATGCGTTTGGTCAAAGGGAAGACGTTGCCAATGTTGCCAGCATCACGGTGATCAACCTTGACCCTGGTGCCAGTACCATGTTGACGCCATTGCCTTGCTCACATTCCGCTACCCACGGCACTTGCGTTGCTTGATCTACCTTCGGCATTTGTATCAAGCCTTTTGGATGAATGTTTGGCACGATTGCCATTGCATGTCTAAAACGGTTCTGTCTCTGAACATCCTCTTCTGACAAGCGGGCCCAAGAGCGCACATGCTGAAAATGTTTGCAGTTTCCTGATAAGTTCTTGTTCTAGTCGTTGGCTGGAGAAAAATTATCTACAAGTGTTTCCTTTTATCAAACAGGAACTATTGAAATTGGTAGCAATGGTTAATCAAGGCGAATCAAAGGCCCAAATTTCAGGGCTCCTGGAAGGAGCAACATATCGTACATATAATGTATAAATATGAAATCTACAAAAACATGAAACAAAAACATGAAATCTACAAAAGGAAGAAAGGGCTGCCTCTCGACCGGGCCACGTTGGCATTCCCAGCTTTCGCGATCGCCTCGGCAGCCTCCGCCGCCTTTTTGGCCACCTCCTGGGATGAGAAATGAAGCAAAACGGAAGCGAAGTGTCGTGGCTTTTCGGCTCCGTTGTTTGCTTAAAACAGTGGCAAAAGAAAACAGCATGTTTTTCTCGACTTGAAGGAAAATCACCAAGAAAACCAACTACCTTCACGGTTCCTCGATGGTTGATACACTGAAATGGGTGATTGTTGTGGAGTTGGCCAGGGTTCAAGTAAAGCGGGAAACCGCTAGGACGCTACATATTTCAGGGGTGCACCATTTTGGGCCAAACCCAAATGCAGGCCGTCTGGAATGAGTGTGACAACCGGGAGATCCATCCAGTGAACAACTTGGCGATCCCTATCCTTCTCGCACGCGCAGAAACATCATGGGCCTAACGGAACTTAGGGTTCTGGATGATCTTATCCTGAACTTCGATGACACAAGTTGCTCCTATGGCCCTGAAGAAGGCGTCCCGAAAGCATCTTCTGAAGAGCTCGTTTCGATTCCTTGCGTGCTGGTTGAAGCTTCTCGTCGAAGCTGGTGTTCCACCTCTGCCAGGTTCAGGGTCACAGTGAGCTTTTGGCTATCCAGCCCTCAAACCACAATGCGCTCGCGTTGCGGGCGGCTGCATCATGGATAACCTTGCCACCCCTGGTGACAACACCTAGGGCTGCCTCACACGTTGCCCCGTCAAGGTTGCTCCCAAAGGCCAGGTCTTCACCATATGCCAGCGACTGGACCTCCGATCCACAACACTGCAAAATCCGCGTATCGGTGGAGCTGTCAGGACGATTTTTGGGCGACACAAGTTGTGGACGGAGATGCGTTTCGTCGTTAAAAGTTTCCCTGATGACTGTTGGGCTAAATGCCCCCTATCGTCGTTAAATGTCCCCAGATCCCTGAATTGCGTGGCCAAAACAATAAAGATGTTGCGTCTTCGCGTAGCTGGGCGACATGTAGCCCTGTCTATGACTTCTGAACGTCGAAGCTTCAGGGATAAAAAGCGTGAAACATACTGGGCACTTCATCCAAATCTTCTTCCAGCAGCGCATTTCTACCATGCTTCGCGTGTTTCCACGGGCACTGGCGTGACCACCTGTTGCCCAGCATGTCCACATGTTGTCACGCATGCATTTGACCGTTGACCACCCACGACGTTGAAGCTTGCCACTCATGTATGTTGAAGCTTGGCCACCCATGTCGCATGTTCATTGCCACTCACGCTTGCCACTCATGCTTGCCACTCACGTAGCCACGCGCGTTGATGCTTGTTCACTCATGTTGTGACTCGTGTCGGTGTTGCTCATCAGCACTGATTGGTGTTTGACCTGGTCGGCTTGCGAGTTTTGGCTCTGTGCATGCATGCGGGCTCTCGGCCTCTCGCGCGCCCTTCGCTCAGCGGCTCAGTCGAGGTGCGATTCGTGCTCATGACCCATTTGCGCCTTGCAGCTCGGGCAAAAGCACGGTGGCTCGCGACTGAGCCTCCGCTTGAAGGACAGCAGCAATAGCTTCAGCTTCGTCTGATCTCATGCAAGCGCAGGACCCAGAAAGCCCTTGGAGGACTCGCGCGCATCCGGCACGGAACGATTGATTTTTTCCCTTGCAGGAGCTTGACCATGGATATGGCAAAGCTCTTGCGCAAGGGGCGCAAGCCGAAGCTGAAGGCGAGTGGCCAGGGCCCCGCCGCCACCACCACCTGCCGCCCGTGGAGGAGCGAATCCCAGCCCCACCGCCGCCAGCTGCAATGCCGCAGTTTGGGCAAGGCCGCCTCCACCACTCAAAGCCCCTCCGATGGGCTGGCACAACGTGTCGTGGCTTCCGCGCAGCGCACACCCACAGCCGCACACGCCTGTGACACGCCTGTGGAGGTCACAAAGCCCACACAGCCCGCAAAGCCTGCAGAGCCCAAGTCCGTGGCTGCAGAGCCCAAGCCTGCAGAGCCCGCCCGTGACCGCAGAGCCCAAGCCTGCCGCCCAAGACTGCAGAGCCCGAGATGTTCGCCCCCCCCCTGAGCCAAAGCGGCGGAAGCGGACCCTGCCCACGCTGCACGCCACGTCGAAAGGCAAAGCTGGCAGCTGCACATGGCGGAACTGCGAGGAGCCGGGTGGCAAAAAGCGATGCGCTCGTGCGCTTTGGTGTCTTGATGGGCTGTGTGTGTTCATGGTGCCACTCATGACAAGCTCGTTGCTCACGCATGGATGCATGCATACTTGGCCACCCATGTTGACCACGCATGTTGACCATGCGTGTTGAAGTTGGCGCATGTTCACTCATGGTGTGTGTGTGTGTGTGTTTTTTGGTGGTGTCGCTTGCCTGCTTGCAATTTGCTGGAGGGCAGAAAACTTGCAGAGAGAGATGCATTTGACGCACGGCGCACGCATTTTGTACGCGTATTACCTGGGTTTGTTGGGGCGATTGCCTTGTGTGGGGGGGCGACTGCGATAGGAGCTTTGTCGGATTGTTTTGCAGCCAGCTCTTACTGAAGGATGAGACCATGCTCCCGGTTGGCTCCCGTTGTCAAGGACATGGACGCCAAGCACGGTTCAAGTAGAGGATCGCCTCCACCTTTCGGTCATCCAGCTCCAACACCTTGTCAAGGTCCCCGAATCCACCGGCTTGCATCTCCAGCTTGTGGTTGGCACTGGCCTGCGCCGCAGCGCCACGCCATTGAGAAGTTTACCGCAAAGTGAGTTGTTTTTGGGGGCTGTGCGTAGGCGGGAGGTGGCCTTGAGTGTCAGGCCATTCCCTACTTGAAGGTGGGGCACTCCTCAGTACGAAGACAAAGTGTCATCCACAATCACATAGCCCATGTCGAGATTCATGAAGAAGCATCATCACCTGCGTGGACTTTTTCGTCCGTGAATTGCGAGATCTTCTTGTCGCGGCGCTGGCCGTAGTCGACCCGGAGACGGTCATCATTTCCGCTGTCCTTGGCAGCATCGTTGCTGTGACCAGGCTTGCCACATACGAAGCATGCCGGGGTTGACCCTGACTCTTGGTACTGCTTGCCTTCCCGCAGCTGCTTCTCGCGCCTCCGCCGTGTGGCCTCCTGCTCCTGCCGGCTCAGGACGCTGCGCGTCTTGGTGATGTTCACTCACCAGGGCCAGGAGTACCAGTATTTCTCGGCGTCACTGCCCGAGTGCGGCGGTGGTTGTTTGTGATGTCATGCGCTGGTCTCGGCTGAACAAGTCCGGCTGCCCTTGACACCCAGGATGTGGATCTTCCTAGAGGCCTTGACTGCGAAGCCTGAAGATGATCTAACCTGGGCTCCATCTCACCTGACCCGGGCTCCGTTGTCTTCACCAGTCAGACCTGCAGGCATGGAGAAGCAGCAAGGCCTGGTTCCATGTGGGGGACTTCCATGGCCACCCACGCTCGGTGCTGCTCCTTGCCTCAGATCTGCAGCTGCTGGATGAACCGCTCCGCTACCATGGGGGGAAGCCTACACTCGAGAGGCGAACTACAACGGGGGACGCGGTGACCTGCTCGTGCCTTCTTCGGCTCAAGGCTCTACTGCGCATCTGATACTCCTTACGGGGACCAATCGGCATGCATCGAGCCGGGCTTTCAGTGTACCACGGGTCTTTTGGATGGCCCGATAAAGAAACCTACAGTACCCATTTTTGGGGTGCCCAATTTTAGAACACAATCATGGTTCAACTCCAGCACTTCAGAAAACCAAACTTTCTCTCGGATGCACTGTTCTTTCTACACGGCTCAGGGGCTTGACATGGCGACAGTTTGATTAGAACCCAAAATGACCAGCTTTCTTTTGGTCTCCCTGTAAACGGTACCCTCAAAAAATTGGACACACCCAAGTCACCTAGGTCTCCAAACGGGGAGAGAGGGGGGCAAACAACCGAAACCAAGCCACGGTGGCCGTCTGGTTCGCGGACTCCGCAACCTAGGAACTTCGACCCTGGAAGAATCTTCCCGAGTGATGCTACCGATGGTTGGGGTTAGGGGAAGCCAAAAAAGAATGGAAAAACAAATTCCAGTTTTGGGATTCCCAAAAAGAAAAACAGAAAAAACCGACCAAAGATCATCACCAACCAACCAAGGATCATCCAAAGATCATCTCCACCATAAGATTGACCAAAGATCATCACCAACCAACCAAAAACCAACCAAAGGAATTAATTCCAGTTTTGGGGTTCCAGTTTGCTAAGACCCCTCATTGTTTTGACCTGTCGAGGCGATGCCAAGCGTCTGCTACTTATTTTAGCTTCACTATACAACTGATGGAGACACTTGCGAGCATTGAATGAGAGGGATTGCAGGCGGGAAGCAAGCCCAAACGGTAACATCAG
>CAUJNA010000210.1:77500-102500 GCA_963377175.1 Effrenium voratum | reverse complement strand
CACAGACAGCACACACACACACAAAACACACACACACACACTGCTGCTGCTGCCAACTAAGTAGCCACTGCGGTGATGTTGATGCTCGGGTTGGAGGTGTTGCTCAATGCCTTCTTGGCACCAGATACCACCTTGGAGATCTGCTCTTCCTTGGCGTGCATCGAACGGCCACATGCAACATATCTGCATTCCTTGCTTCATGTGCCCTTCCATTCCTCCGTCGCTCAATTGTCAAGCGATGTAAGCTCAGGCCAGCATACGATCTACTTCTCAGGCACAAACAATCACAAACTTCTGTCATGATCATATATTCTAAGACAAATACGCCCTTTCACCGCTGTGACAAGAGCCCGCAACAAACAAAACTGCAACCGAGTCACCACGTCTGACTGGTTGGCAGCTGAGACAGTGGAATTGCTGGCAGCCGCTGCAGCTGCTGCAGCCGCTGCAGCCGCTGCAGCCCCTGCAGCCGGCACCGCTTTGCCCGCCTGACTCACCTCAGCAAGCAGACATTTGCCAACGGCTCCACACACAACCTGCTGCCAACTAAGAAGCCACTGCGGTGATGTTGATGCTCGGGTTGGAGGTGTTGCTCAATGCCTTCTTGGCACCAGATACCACCTTGGAGATCTGCTCTTCCTTGGCATGCATAGCATGGCCCATCACGCAAAATGGCAAAATGGCTGGCTTGAAAGGCAAAAATCTGGCACACTGGCCCAACCCAAGCCTACCTTGTGGTCTGCACGATGCGGCATACCATTGCTTCACATGCCCTCCAATCTGTTCATCACTCAATCGTCAAGCTATGCAAGCTCAGACCCATCACACGATCTACTCCTCATACTGGCACAGACAATAATTCTATACTCTGAGACAAGCCCTGTAGCAGCTGTAACATACCTGAGTACAAGACAAACCTGCACCCGAGCCACCACATCTGTTTGATTGGCAGCTGCAGCAGTGAAATTGCTGGCAGCGGCTGCAGCTGCAGCCGCTGCAGCCGGCGCCGCTTTGCCTGCCTCACTCACCTGGGCAAAACCACGCCGCAAACAAAAACACACACGCACACGAACACAAACAAACAAACAAACACACACACACACACTTAAACTCCAGATGGAGGGTGCTAATCCTTTCGAGTACAACTGGTCAGTCTCGGCTTAGGTAAGGTTCTTCATGAATAATTTTCGGCGCACAGTCACTTGGCTTCCGTCTAGCAGCGAACACGTTACCCGAAAGAACAAGAAGCACAAACAGCGCCGCAACCAAGGGGGCCAAAAGGACTTTCAGAATCACTGAAGCAGGTACAGGCGTCCACGTCTGGACACCCTTCCCACCTTCGGCAATAGCTTCATTGCGCGCAGTATGCCAAAGGTGCTGCACGCCCCTGCGGTAATAGTGAAAGCCTGATGTTGGTGGCAGGGAATTCTGCCACTCCGCACACACACGCCCCTCAGTGAGGGGCGAGAAGTCTCTTTTTCAGCAGGAAGATCACATGCTCAACTTCGTGTCTCTATCGTTTGCCAAAATATCCACAGCGGCGAGGGGAACGCGAAACTGCCCTAAGCCGCTCAGAAGACGGGAACGAAAGATCACCTAGAATATGGCTGGAAAGGAAGGGTGTTTCAATGTGGACAACTCAAACTGCGGAGGCAGCAAGCAATGCAACAAACATGCAACAAGCAGCGCCAATACACAATCATGCAGCAACACCACACGCTTTTTCCGGAAGAGGAGCGTCATGATGGATACCACGAAAACCTGCACACAAACCACGGTGGGCCAGTGCAAAAGGAGGTGCCGGACTGCATTGCCGAAGTCATTCACCAGAACATTCCCACGAGCTGGGAACCGCAATCGATGAGCGGAGTTTCCACCTGCCATCTTTGGCATGAATGCAATCATAGTCGTGGGAAGCAGCAATGTCGGCGTACGTGCCGCCTCGGGGTATAGTGCAATGAGGTTGGCGGAGTCTTGCAGATCCACCGATGCATATGGGGCGGTCAGTGTGCACTCCCGCGAACTGGGCTGCTGCCTTGACCGCCGCGTCATGAGACTGAAGGCTGCCTCTGCAGTAGAAGCCCATCGGAGGCAACCACACCTCATTCCAGTTTGTGTAGTCGTGATTGGGAAGAGGCTGCTCCTAAGCTCCTCATCTCGCAGAATGTTGATGGCAGCATGCATATTGGTATTATGGGCCCAGAAAAACGTCGAGTTCGACTGTGTGCGATGCTTATCAGGTAGCAATCGACGAGGCACGAACGAGAAAAGGACCCCGAAGAGGTTCTTCCGGGCTATCTTCTTGTCGGGCAAGAACTGGCGATACGTCCGTGTGGTCTTGCGAATATAGGGCCAGCACTCTTCGCAGATGCCAAGCTGAACAATGAGTTGTGGCGGCATGGACTCCGGGGGGATCTGGAATTGGCTGGAAATCTCCTTGACTACATGCGCCGTCCAGGGGCCTGGGTTGCCATGGGGCAACAAAAAATGGGAGTTCTGAGACGGACTTCACCCGCTGCTCATCTTCGATGATGTTGTGGCGATGCGGCATGAGGCTCCTGTAGACCGTCTCCCAAGATTTCTTCCACTTGTCAGGTTCTGGAAACACTAAGGTGGCAATGCAGGGCAACGTGTAGTAAAGAACACCGTCAATCAGGATGGCAATTTCCTCGATCCGGCAGCCAGTGCGGAGCATGAAACGGTGGCTGACCAAGGCAGGTACTTGTTGGCGAACAGGGAGATGAAGCAACTCAATCTGGTTCACGGGTACCCTGAAGTGAGCAGGCGGCAGTGTCGGCGATCGAGGTCTCCTCTGATCATCATGAGCGCGACGACCATCACCTTTCCATTCTCCCCAGTCCTCTTCATCCTCAGACATCCCTTGTGGTCCCGGTGTGAGCTTGACCCGGGAGCGCCGGGATCCAGCAAAGCGGGAGCGCCTCCCGCTTGCATGATTGCGCACCGCTCTGACGTTGGTCGATGAGCTAAGTGCTGGAACATCACGTGAAGAGCTGTGCGCCTGCACATTGTGCTGATGTACCAGGCCGTGTGTCTGGACAAAGAGCTGCATCTCATTGCCATTGATGAAGTTTGGAAGGTGATCCAGCGTCACTTGGCTCGTGGTTTGGACCGTGCCGTCTGGGCGTAGTAGGCTGCTAACAACATACTCCGCCATGTTCAAATAAGGGGCGCCGCCATGCAAGGGCCAACACCTCCGAGCCGACTGCATGCAGATACATGAATGACACAACAAAACGCTCCGACAAGCAATCACAGGAGAACACCACAAGCAACACAGCAACAAGGCAGCATGCAGATTTTGTCTCGAGTCGTCACCGAACATCACGAAGGAGATGCGGATCGAAACCTTTGGCTTCATAAAGGCGTTTGAGAGCGTCAAGTCCAAGTTGTTGCTGAACCGCAGGTTGTGCACTACGTATAATGAGCCACGAGCGAGAAGACCACGAAGAGTAAGTAAACATCTGATCATTGGCACTCCGAATCCCTTTAATTTGAGGGGGATGATCAGGTAGTTGTGGTGTAATAGTCCTGGACGATGAATCACACAGGTAACCCAGCACTTTGTCATCATTCTGTAACTCAAGCATGACAGGTGGTCGATAAAATTCCAGGGAAAGAAAATTCTTGAGCACCGATGATTGCGGGGCAGAATCACGTAGCAGGATGAAGCGACTGTCGACATAACGCTCGTGCCAGATCACCCCGACATCGGGCATGCGAAAACGTAGAGAGCACATTGTTTGGTGCCAGAAGAAGTCCTCCACCGTGGCAACCAGATTGCAGAGAGGGGGTGCTGCAGGTGATCCCATAGCGACTCCACGTTCTTGCCCGAACAAATAGCCATTGATCTCGAAGTGACTGTTATCAATGACAAAGTCAAGGAGGCATCGAAGATCTTGTTCTCGAAAGGTTCGAGGAACCTTAGTTTGACGGCGCCATTTTCCTTTGAACATACGGCGTCGATGATCTGACTTCAATTCGTACACCGACCATTGCGAGGATCGGCGGAGGCCAACTACTTGGTCATAACGATGAAGAAGTACCTGTAGTGCCTGATGGAAACGCTCTGTCAAGAGACGGCAAGGTGACGTCCCGTGGGACGCTGTGCACCGAACCCTCAAGCTTCAATACCAACCACGTAGAAAGGTGTATACGGACGATGCCGTTATAGCCGAACCCGTGTAAACGTTGCAAGGAAGAAGGAATGATAGTTACGACAGTGGTCCTGACGAATGCAGCGCAAGCAGTTGTTTTGCTCTTAATGCCCGTCACGTATGTGCGCAGTCACACATCAGATCTTGAACCTCAATTGTGTCTTGAGCCAAATGGCGATCAATGGAACTTGGGAAGCAACACCAACAAGGACCTCAGAACAGCTACCCAATTTCGGCACGGGGCCTAGAGGGTTTTAACATCCCCCATTTGGGTCGCATTGTTCATCATGCGGTCCAAACACCACAAAACGTTCCACTGGCCACGGCTTCAACTACGAAATCGTGTCGTGCATTCTTTTACTTGCTATCACTACACCGTTCATTCGCTGTGAAACATGCCGGGTTCGATTGTACGAAAAGTGAAACATTCATCCTCCAATCGAAGCACACATCCATATGCAGGTGTATATAATACACTGTGGCCACTTCACTTGACCGCCAGTGAACATTCCAGCTGCCGCATTTGCGCATCGCGCAGCTGTCATCCATAAATGGGTTGGCCACAAATGTCCACCATGCGCGCCCGCTTGTGATCGGTCTGCATATCTCCGGCAAAGAAACATCGGTGAGTAATCAATGCAAATCATAGCCATTCCAGATACCATGGACAATGCATAAATAATGAAAAGATATCATCTATAAGGTAATAGTTCCATCCATGAATATCCAGAGCGTCATAGTCGTCGGAATATGTAACCATGTACACATCCATTCATCTTGGACACATGAATATAAATCATGACATAAGTCGTTCCACCGAAACAGTGTCGATGTGACGCAAGTAACAGATGGGGACTGGCCCACATCGTACCGCAATCATCATCTTCACGAAGCATACCTGTCCCCAATGGACAGCCTATGGGTACGTCGGCGGAACTCCTCGTCCAAGTTCTTCTGGGCTTCTCGTGCCCGGACACACTTCTTGTTGTAGTCCTCTGGCAACCAGTGCCCTTTCCGAAGGCACCAATCCAGCAGGGGTGTGTCGCATTTGTTCGGGTCGACGGCCGAGATGATGGCGCTCACGTTGACCGTGTAACCATGCTTGCCAAGGTTTAGGCCATCCCTCACGAATGATATATACTTACAGTTGAAAGCTAGTGCAAAACATCTGAAAATAATATCACCCACCGGGTGCACTCGGTCCTTGACCAGGAGCTTCATTTCTTCCTTGGTGACATCGAGGATTCTTGCTGCAATCCACAGCTTGTAGAATGTGTATAGTCCCTCGCATTTGTTCACCATCATACGAATATATTCGTCACGCTCCTCAACCGATCGGAAGGCTCTTGTCCGAACATTCTCCGATTGAGAAATCTTCGTTATTGTTGATGGCAAAAGTATACCTTCCTGATCATGCTCAGTGATGTTGGGGTACCTCCTGAAATCATTGTGATAAGGGCAGCCCGGATTCCCTTCGAGTCCGGCATTCATCGTTCTCTCCTCACCACCTTCAAACATCCCCCACATCTTGGACAGCTGGAGTGCGATAAATCCTGCCATGTACTGAGCCTCACGCGGCTCGTCAAGGCAGATCGCCATCCGTTGGGAACTTATAATGTCCCGTGACGTCAGATCGGTGTCGCGGTAATGCCAACCGCCGTCTTCTTCTTCTGACGCATAGCCGGATGTATATCCTTGCGTGTCCATGTCGTCATCTTCTCCCGGAACTTCCTCCGCTTCGTCCTCATCCTCCTGTGCTGCCGCATCGTGGTTAGCTTCTTCCTGTGCACGCCTGGCATCTCCAGAGACGTTGGGGTTTTGGTTGTCCTCCTCGTCATCGGAATTGATGTGAATGTAGTACCTTCCGATGGAGATCAGTTGTGCTTCGCATTCCAGGCATAAGCAGAAGCAGGTGGGGATCGCGGTCGCACATGATGGACATATCCGGCACCTCAGTCCTTCCCATGTCTCATCATTCAGGATGACGACTTTGCTGACTTCGTCCCGGACCTCGTTGACCTGTGCGTTGAACTCTTCCATCTTGTTGTTTCGATAGAGTTCGCAAGCACGATTAACCATGTCAACGATGTAGTGCAGATTATCGGCACCTGTCTCAGTCTCCGGCATCCTCTCGCTGATCTTTGCGACGTTCTGGAGGAACATCGCAGCCGACTCTTGGGAAGAGTTGACAAAGCCAGGGCAGATCTCGTTCTCCACACACTTCGAGTACGCCCTCTTGATGTCAGCGTACTCCAGGCGCTTCCCTCCGTTGCTTTTGCCAATCCAAATGGACTTGACCTCATAGAACGGGATCACGTCAAAGACCATGAAAGTCCCATTAGCCGCGACTCCAGCCCCATACCGCGCGAGGGTTGCACTGGGAATATAGATGATCGCAATCGGATCCCCTCTCCTCACGTTCCGTAGCGTTGTCTTCGTCGCCACGTTCATCTCATCCCATGGAGCAAATGCCCCGAAGTGCAGTGCTAGCCTGTTACCGCCATCGATTCCGCCGGGGACTAGCCCACAGCGTACGATGCTTGGCAGGTTTTCCACATACGTCACATGGAATGCTCCTCCGAGAGTATCACCCATTCTTGCGGAATACCTATTCGCCAGTGCGGATGAGCTCATGAATCCAAAATCACTGTGACCGGTTGTGACTCGGATGCACCAAGGTCTGTACCATCCATCGCATCTGTTGAACATCCTGTCGATGTCGTCCCGATCCACGCCAGCCTTGGTCATTTCCTCCCTGGCTGCCCTCGTGTCGTTCGGGTTCATGATGCTCGGAAACCTTGCTGCCAGAACCTGGAATCTCGATTTCTTGCTTCCGGATTCCTGCCACTTGATCACCTCCATGATGCCCATGTATCGTTTCGCTCTCGTGGTGTGTGGTGGGAATATGTCGTTGTTCCGGTCGTCAATGACAGCATCAATGTCGACCCATCCACCCTCGTCGCACCTGAAAGCACTTCCTCGGCAATTGCCGATCTTGTGTCGAAGGACTCTGCATAGGTCGTGAGATAGCTGGTTTGCTTGGTCCCTTGTAGTAAATACCGAGCGATCATCACCAATCCTGCATAGTGGAGCACCGTCGAAAGGAGCAATGCAGAAGTTGACACTCTTGCCAAGTTGCATCACGTCCACTTGCTCAAGGATTGCACCTTTGGGAAAGTATTTGGGGTCAACGATGGACGCATACGCCCATGGCAAGTGCACATCACTCACATCGCCATACTTCGGGATGTAGCACGGGATGGTGTCGCATCCCATCTCAAGCGTCTTCTTGAATGTCCTGTTGTCCCCGCACGGGTTGTAGGTGAGGTCGACGCCACCACATTGTAGCTCTCCTCCCTCAGCCGTGTCAGCCATCTCCACCAAATTAATGGTGTAGCTGTACATCTCAATTGTTTCTTTCCCTGCTTGTCCCCCTTTCTTTCTTTCCTTGGACGTTGATGAGGACGGTTCCTCCGTATCCCCCATGTCTTCATCAGATGAAACAGGGTCACTGCTGAGTAGCTCACGGAGCACCTTCATCGCCTTCTCATTTCCAGCAGCCTCCTCAATGTCCTTGCAGTCGCCGTCGTGGGCCAGGTTCGCGCACTTCTTACAGATCCCCATATCTCCCATGCACTTCTCCATTGACTCCAGGAATCCTAGTGCCGCTCTCCGCCCGTCGATCACTCGCTGCTTCTTATCTTCCTTCTCAGCATTGGGCTGAGAACTTCGACTCGGGTCTGGTGCTTGACCAAGACCCTCATCTTCGCCCTCCGTGGCCTTTCTCTTGGACCCTTGTGCAGAGGGCTCGGTGATCAGGGATCGTGGATGTCTGGGCTTGACCTTGTTCATGATGTCAAGCACCTCCTTCGTGGGCACGCCGAGCTGTGCGGACGGTTTGTTCCGCTTTCTGTTCTGGCCCGTCGTGTGGGTCACGTTCCCAGCGAGGTGTCGCACTATTGACTGCTCGAACTCCCTCTTGATCTTCCATGCATCCTTCCACAGTGGCAGTTCGTGCTGGAAGTACGACATCACCTCAAAGAATCCCAACACCATCTCGACGACGTCTCCCAAGGATTCCTCGTTCGTGGTTTGTCCCAGGAGTTCATACATCGTCCCTTGGTCGAGCACACTCTTGATCCATGACGAATATGCCACATTGCCGAGATCCTTGCCTATCAAGAAGATGGACATCCTCTCCTCGACTCCCTCGGAATTCTTGCACACGATCACATCCCGGGATGCGCACAATTGCTTCCCGTGACCGTTGTTGTAGAACTGCGCTGCTTGATCCACAGTCATGCTCACGAATCCCGCGTGAGAAAGCTCTTTCTTCAGCTTTGAATACGCGAGCTCCCGTATGATCGTGATCATGGCCTGGATATTGTTGACGTCCACCATGAGGTTTTGAAGGTCGGGGATTGCCACCACGCATTCCGCGAAGAGGCGCGTGTACATTTTCTTCCCCTCGATAGACATTGCAATACCGTTCGTGTCCGCGTTCCAGTTCGCGCAACAGTTCACGCAAGAAGAGGGATTGTACTTCGACTTCGGTCCGAGCACCTTCGACTTGCTCATCTGCATCTCTTTAGCGCAAAGTTCGCAGATAAACTTGCTGAGCTCCGTGACCGTATACCATCGAAGACGTTGATCACCGGCATCGGCTTTCCCAAAAGCGTCCTGCTCGCCGTGTCCTTCATCTTGTTGCTCTTGCTTCCTCTTCGACTGTGCAGTGAAGGTCGGCTTGTACTCGAATTTCACCTTCGATTCCTCCATGTTCTTCGGGATGTTGAATCGAAGGTCGGGCTCGTTTATGCACGTCCCCTCCAGCTCACACACAAACGTGTTGCTTGGTGCGACCGCATCGATGGATTTCTCAATCAGCAGTCGTTTCAGGAGGAAATGTTGCAAGTTCGAGCTCCCAGGGATCTTGTAGTTCCTTCCTGTGAGCGCATGGACCACGCGCCACAGGCGATCGTTCTCGGTCACCAGCGCGCCTGCCGCCTTGCAGATCTCGCTAACCTTGTTGGCGATCGTCCCCAAGTCCCCTCTTCCACCATGGAAAGCAACATCGCGATTCACGCTCACCACGACCAGGCCCTTGCATGTGTTGACGAGGTCAGATATCGCCTTCTGCAGGGAGTCGATGATGGGGTTGGCGGTCACCTGCCATCCGCATCCTCTCATGCACACCCAATCATATAGCGACATCCAGATGTGCACCGACATTGGCGAGTCATCCATGTCTCGCCTCCGCCGTTCAGCGATGAGCTTATCCAGCTTCTGCAATCGGGAGATGATATTCAACGTGTCGTTGGGTGAGGAGACTTGCTCACTCGACCCATAGTATGATCTCTCCTCGATGTTTGTCCATCCCTGTTCGTTGACCATCATCTGGAAGGTCTTCGTGCTCCCTTTCGAGTTGACGGCCCTCAGGGGCCAATCCAGGACCAAGAAGCTCTTCTTGTGGATCATCATGTCGCGAATCGTCGCCTCGCCAATGGGGCTCCTCTTCTGCCTATTGATAATCCGGTTCAACTGTCCAGGTGCGTTGTCCGGGTTCTTCTCCGCCTGAATCAACGCGTTGATGGCTTTGGCGCCCGGAAGGCGTCCAGTAATCAAGCATCCTGTTTGGGCACACAAGAAAGCATACAGCTGTAGCCATGCCGCATTTCCCTTCCCAACATAGGAAAGAATGATCTTCTCCGCGCTGGTCTTCTCCTCGAAGTGCAATAGCGAAGAGGTCAGGCATCTCAGCATACACTCCCAATATGTTGCGTTCTTGCCTTCTGCAAGACACGGCCCAAATACAGTTTGTATGATTGGGTACCCCGTATTGTTGTCTATGTTGAATTTCACATTGACAGTCGCGCCGCCCAAAGTGGTACCCCCTTCGAATGAAGTGTAGGTATCGTGTCCAGCAGTTGGGTTGATAATTACCCATCTGTCGTCGTCACCGCCAGAGTTCATTCGGAAAATGGAGTCGATGATCTCGTTGTCGATCTTGACAGCATCGCTGGCTTGCGACCCCCCACTTGGAGCTCCCGGCTGGGGGACTGACCCACCAGCGGTTTGACTCCTTTGCCCGGAGCTTGATGCCGACTTCTGCTGTCGCTCCGTCTTCCGTGGCGGCTCCGTCTTCGATGAGCCCATCACCCACCATGTCGGCTCTTCCCCAACCACGAAATCCTCGGGGTACTTCTCGAGTTCCCTCTCGACTTCATGAATCGTGCAGTATTTATTCTGGAAGAATTCGATCATGACGTCCTTCTCGGCCTTCTTCTCGATCTCCTTCATCCAGCTTACCCACTTGCGCCGATCTTGGTTCTCAGCGGCCCTGTCAGCCGCGTGCGGTGCCAAACTGATGGAGTTAATGTTCATCGCAGGCAGCTTCGACTCATAGATCATATCGATGCACCACAGGAAATCCCTGGCGTACTCAATCTCCCGGTAGAGATCGTTCAGCTCCCTTTTGTCTGGACGGAAATAAGCTGTATACGACTGATCTTTGGAGTCCTTCTCACCGAGCAATGGCTGCAATCTCCTCATGATGAAAGAGACGCACATGAGCGAATTGACCGCTCCGATGCACGCGTCAGAGATGTCACTGGGGGTTGACCCACAGATCATCCAGCGCAATAGGTTGTTCTGGCTGGCATTCTCATCCCTCCTCAGTGCATATGCGAGGTTCTTCATCGATGCCTGCAGCTCATTCTGGTAGACCAACCCAAGGTCCCAATTCTTCTGGTAGTCGTCCTTGGAACCACGACCGTAGGAGTCGATCTTGGGAGCCTTGATCACGCTCAACGTGAACACTTTCCCCCAGTTTCGATCTCTGTATCTTGCGATTCTCCGGTCGTGCCTCTCAAACTCTGCAGTTGTCTGGAACTCCTCAGAGCTCCTCCACCTTCTCGATGACGATGCCCTAGATGGCTCGTCGTTGATGAATTCCTTGAACACCTCCCCAACCGGGGTGTTCTGGTGGAATGCTGCTTTGAACGACCGTTCATCGTTGTCCTCGGCCACGCCTAGTGCGAGATCCCAGATGTTCGCGATTGATCTCAACATATCCGCCCCTTCCATGCAGTACTTGGTTACGTTGAGCAACTCGGGGTTCTTCGCCAGCATCGTTGCCTCACCGCAAAGTTGGTTCAGCGCCGACACGATCTTCTTTCCCTTGCTGCAGAATTCCCTCCATCCAAGCATGCATTCGTCGGCAGAAAGCTGTCCGAAAACTTTGCTGATGAACTCTAAGGCAACCCTCATAGACTGCCCTTCACCTTTCATCATCCCGCGGCCCTTGGCAGAGTAGTACGCAGAGTATGCATAAATAGCGGGGACGCCTATGTCCTCGATCCACTTCACGCACATACCCAGGTCGCTGTTCATCTCCATCCTCTTGGGCATCCTCTTGCCATCCTCGATGGCGTTCTTCACCAAATTTCCCAAGAAGATTGCCGCTTGCCTAGATTTCCCGACAGGCACGCAGAAGAACTCATTCGTATTGACGACATTCGGATTGGCAGTCATCTTGATGATATTCTCCAGAACCAGGAAAACCCAAAATAAGCAGCTGCAAATGAAGCCACGGAATTGTCCCAATATGATCCCAGCTTCAGATTGAGGTGACGAACTCGTCCAGCTCCTCCTTGAAGCTTGGGGTTCGGGACTGACCCAGCTCCCCGTATGCACCAGAGGTTCGGGACTGGCCCAGCACCTCGGTTGTGCAGTTGGGGTGGTGCAGATTTCGCTCGCAGTAGCTTGGTGCTTCCGCGATCTCCTTCGCGTAATGCAAGCAAGAGCGAGTTTCAACGGTGCCGGTTTGAGGCACCTTGCTCGAGCACGAAAACGGCGAAGGATCACACCCACAATTATAGACGTGTACAACTGGGTTTCTTTGGTTTCACGACCAGCACAAGGTCCATGCTCATGGTTTCCATTGCATTTCTTAGACAACGAGCCACCAAGTTCAAAGTTCCATGATACAACTCTCCATGGTTTCTTGATTGGCATGGGTTTCTTTGCATATCTTTGTTTCAAGCCATAGCGACACCCATCAAACTCGTGACTAGTCCCATCATGCACGACCTCATGCAGTCTCTCATCTTTCCAATAATCACAACTTCCAGGCAACTCAAACAAAATCGCAGCTCGTTTTGTCATGGCATGCCGTTTAATCTCAACGAACCGTTCAAACAATCTCCAAAATTCTCTTTGTTTGGCCTCGATTTTCTCTGCGGTGTCAATTCCGCGAGTCTTGTTGAGGCGTGCCCATGATGATCCCCCCGTGCAAGGCCCGGCGAAGAACAACAAATCGGAAGGTTTGGTAAGCACATGTCTGGCGATTCTCCCCCCGTACTCGCTCAGTAAGTCATCAACCAGAGTTATGGTGACAACCTGCGGCCCGTCATGGCGGGCAAGAGCAGTGAACCAGTTACGTGGTTCGGAGCATGCCATCAGCACGATGGGCCGAGCCAAGTCAACACTGTAAAGAGTGACGACTGTGCGAGTTCTCATACCAGGAAGCGAGACATGAACAGGAGCGCGAAGCACACCACCGTCGTGTTTGACCATCGCGAGTTCAATACCCGGCGCTAACTGTGGCTTGTGCTTCACCGCAATGCGATACGGAACAAAACAACGACCAGGGACAAGCTGCTCGTGATTGATATGCAGACAACGCATGAGCAATTTCAATCGGAGCAACGTTTCCAAAGCAAGGTCGTTAACACACTTCAACTCTATGCGCTCGTTCGACAGTTCTTCAACAAATGCGGCCAGCACGGACTGCATGTCAACATCCCCGGACCCGACGTGAATTGGTCGTGGTCGTGGAGACCGTTCCCGCGCCGGTGCAGCGACCGGTACGGGATGAAACTGCCAAACTGCGCGTTCAACCCAACCATCAATTCGCACACATTGTAGCCCCGGGTCAACTCTATCCTCAACTTTGAGCCATGACCCATTCTTCAGAAACCAAGTGGAACGAAGCCACTTGCTCCCAAACGGTGTCATAACCGCGAGTGGAGGTTTCACACGCATCAATCTGGGTCCCTTGGCAACAACAACCGGATCATGTCCTTCATGCTCATGCAATCCCTCTTTGGATGTTAATCCAGACCACCATAGGTCCGGGGGCATGATCGGTATGTGTGTGTACGGAAATGTTGGAACTCCGTCAACTGTCCCCGAAGCGGTCTGCATGGTCCCCTTTATGGGATCACACGTGGGTGTGAGCGCCTTGAGGGTATCCGGGTCAGACAGCAAGCTCGGGTCAAGTAGACCAATCTGCAAACATGCATGTTTCCATTTGCGCCCATCATTGAACGCCTTGGTGTAAATATCGGCCGCCATCCTGTCGGTGACCTCATACGCCAAGTACATGTAATCACGTGTGAACATCTCATGCATCCACGAAATGCTAACACCATGGCTTCTCTCAAGGTGGCGCATCGTGGGGTTTCTCCCCGATCGCACGACACCGATCATAGCCTTGTTATCGTCATAGAACACAAAGTTCGGTGACTTCTTGAGAATCCGCTCTACCAGCTTGAGAGCGGGCATACCCATCGATCTCATGGCAACGTCGGCCGCAACAATCTCGGCCTCGGGAGTGGAGTGACTCACACAACCCTGTCTTTTAGAGCTGCCAGACAACGGAAACCGGGTATTAGGCCCTTGTATATTCAAGTGTCCACCGGAGGTGGAACGCAGCGAGTCAATGCATCCCGCAAAGTCAGCGTCCGCATACAAGGCCAAGTGCACATCGTCCATAGGGTCTCCAACCCAACCGACCATGCGCCAATGTTTGGTATGATGCACATAGCACATCAAGTGATGCAAACCCCGATCATCGGAGTCAGTCCACCTATGCACGTTCCGTGCTAGGCGATTCACTTGCCGCAACAAATCGAAGCGAGCAATCCGCGCACCGTACAGCAACTTCATCAGTACGCTAGCGGCATGCGGAGCAAGGTGTCCACGCACGGGCTCCTTCATGGCCAACTCAGGAGTCCCTCCCCGTTGGTCCGGCACTGTGGCAGAACCGTCGGTGGGCACAAGATTGTTACACCAATTGCACACGACTGACGGCCCCTCTCTGGCAGGCTTCCGTGAGACGTGATTCTTTGTTTCTTCATGCAACTCAGGGGTGACAACCTTATTCAACTTCACGTCGCCCGCCACTTCAAGATAGCGGTCGACACAGGAACGTAGGAACTGTTCCATGTCATAGGTCACCGTTGTTACTCGGTGTCCGTTCCCGAGAGTGACGTTTCCCTTGCTTTGATTGCAACCAAGGTACATGTCAAGTCCAGTCTCGGGCTCAATCTTCAAACGTGTACGCAACATGCTCCACCCTTGGGCAAGGTTCTTCTGCGGCCCTGCCATTTTGAAGTCGTCGACATACACAACCAGAACAAGCTGGAGCTTTTCATGAATGTACACTGAAGGCCATTCTTCGCCGATGGGCTCAAAACCAACGGCACGCACCGACTCATCGCAGTGCTGCTCCCAAAATGTTCCCGCATCTGGGTGTCCGTACAGCGCCTTCCTCAACGGGACGACTGGTCTTCTGTACTTATCCCATTTGCATTCACTTGGCACGGCCTCCGGTGGCAATTCAATCCAACACGGCGTGCCTCTCAAGGTGGCCTGTATATACGCCTGAACAGCGTCGGCCATCTGCACATCCCAGCCATCATGACAACCCAGAAAATCCGCCCAACGCGAGGCTTCAAATGAAGCAGGGGAGTTCCCCAAATCTTGAAACATCGCAGCCTCAAAGCTTTGGTTCTTCACTTGGTTCCCCAGCAACACGCCTCTACCCTTGAACTTCCTCTTAGGATCACCAACAGGCAACTGTGAGTGCTTTTCAACGCAAATGCCATGTGCGCGAGCCATGTGTATTTCCTCCCCCTTCGCTTTTGCTTCTCTGGCTACAGCGTCATATTCGCGCACCGCGCCAAGATCGAAGACCCCCTGGTCGATTAATCCCGACCACTCTTTCTTCATTGATGCTAATGCATCAGGGTTGGTCAACATCTCTTTCCGGCCTACCGGCCTGGATACTAAAGCGTCGAAGAATCGTACAACTTTCACAGCTTTCTCTCTGTGCTGTATTCGCTCAGAAGTCACGCACGGCATCGATGGGTACTTCTTGGCTTCACCGTCTTCGCCTATCGCAGGCATTGCGAGTGGCACTTTTCCAGAAACTATCTCAGCAGACTCCTCCCATTCATACCAGGTGAGGTCCGTCGATTCGTCGACCGATGGATCCGTCCCCGATGCTGTCTCAGCTTCGTCTTTATGACTCTCCATGACTGATGCAACCGCCTTCGTCCAGTTTGGAGTCGACTTTGATCGCTCCTCAGACTTGAACTTCCAGGCATAAATTACCACCAGACACTCAAATTCTTTCTCAAGCTGAACGTTTCGTCTCATGACGTCTTGGGACTGTTTGGAATCCATGAGAACAACCACCCCGTCGACAGGATTAACAACAATCCTGACCCATTCAAGCTCAGCCAAGTGCTTCCCATCCATTGGGTTCTTGATCTTTGATATGTTCTTCCGCAATCCCCAATTGTACTGCCATTCTACTCCACCCCAGCGGTTCCGAAGCATCGCTCGAATTCTCTTACCACCGGGCATCTGTAATGTCCGTGCCTCTGCCGGCGCGGAAATCTCAGACTCTTTACTCTTGGGATCTTCTTCTTTCCTTTTGCCACCGCCCTTCACCTCGGCCTTCTCTTCCTTGGTGTAATATTTACTCATCATCTTCCATTCTTCAGGAGTGAACTCCGGAGGTCTCGATGTCTTCATTAGCCTGAATCCATCCTTCCCGACAGGATACGGTCTTCCGGCCTTGTCGATTTTAACCTCCTTGCCATCGTCGTTGACGTACGTGATGCCATCCCCAGGTAGTCCAACTGACACGTGTGGAAGGTCGGACTTTACAACCTTCTCATCGCCCTTAGGGTGTCCATCTCCCTTCCCTTTTGAAGAGCTCGGTCTAGCATCTTCTTCTCCTGCATGATCCCCCCGATCTCCGGCGATTACCTCCGGGCCATCGTCGAGCAGTAGACCAGCGATCTGATCGACCTCATCGTCAAGCAGTCGCTTCTCGTCACTCTGCAGCAATTCAGGCTCGTAGTCCTCATCTTCGATCAGGCGGTCACGCGCATCCAGACCGATTGCATCGATAGACATCTCTATCCCTTCCAAAGTCTCGTTGGCAACCTTGTACTTCTGTTGTATTGGGAATGTCAGAGGAGATTTCAGGATCATCCTCTCCGTCTGATGTGGCATTCTCAACCGAGGTGGAACCTTTGCCTTCTTGATGTTCAGCTCTGCACCCGCAAATGCAGTAAGTGCCCAAGCACGATACTTGTTTGCCCAATGCATACCGGTGCTCAACACATATCCAGCAAATATACCAGTTTCCCCTCTCGGCTCGAACTTCTCCCTCTTTCCCCCTCGTGCTTCGCTCGGCTTGAAGTCCACTAGCGCACCAAAAGGTATCTTCTCGCCCTTGAACTCCTCGCCATGCAGCCTCATCCATGCACTCGATCCGTTCACCTCTTCGATGTTCATGAGATGGCACAGAGTGGTGATGGCTTGCACCCAATAACACGTGGGTAGACCGGCATGTACTAGACAAGCCGAAGTCTGGTCAATGATGAATTGATTTGTTCTTTCAGCAAGGGAATTGTTCTGCGGCCGTC
This sequence comes from Effrenium voratum, assembly GCA_963377175.1. Classification (NCBI taxonomy): domain Eukaryota; class Dinophyceae; order Suessiales; family Symbiodiniaceae; genus Effrenium; species Effrenium voratum. Next base: position 85,600 of record CAUJNA010000210.1, on the reverse strand, counting down.
CAGGCAGCGATAGGTCGTGGTTCAGCTTCAGCTCCACGCACGCATTGATCAGTTCCGGGCCGTCATCCGAATATACCTGCTTGATTTTCCTCCTCCCGCAGAAGTGCTTGATAGCCCTGACGACTGAGTCAGTGTCTCTTCTCGCGGTGGGATAAGCCATGATAATTCCGGTATATATGTCCCGGATGATGAGCGCATACCTGCCTTCCACTTCATGATCTCCTGATGCCGTCACAAAGTCGAACGTCACCAGGTCACCGAACGTCTTCACTTCTCTTTTGAATGCTCCCGTTCGTGATCTGAAGTGTCTCATCTTTGCCTTGACGCATGATTCGCAGAAGGGATTTCGGTATCTGTGTGTAAGCAAATGAGCTATGGAATTGGCGTCCTTCTTGAGGACTCCCACTTTCCTCTTTATTGATGATCCTTCGTACACGTCTACTTCGATTCCGGCATCTGGATCATCTTCATCAACCTCTTCCTCGTGAGCTTCGGCATCACCATGTCGATGCGGGACTGACCCAACATCTACAGGTATTTCCTCAGCCACGGGAGGCGGACGTACCGGACCGGCTCCTCCGGGTGGCCCGAAGTCGAATGCCCCGTCGTGGTGTTCGCCCTCGGCCTCTGCGGACTCACCGACAGCGGCGGGTGTGACGTCGTTCTCATCGTCACCTCCCTGATCTGCCTCGTCGTTCGTTACCATCGCCAATACTTCCGAAAAGTGCTCCTTGAGGTCGTCTATCGTAGGGCGATGCCTGTTACTCCGAAGTTTACCATCACTCACTAGGTACGGGATGTCGTCCTTGACCTGCAAGTGCACGAATCCCTGCTTTGGCGTAACCATGAAAGGTAGTTTACCAGGCATCCAGTGAAATGCATAACCCATCTTCATGCATCTCCTCCCCACTGACAATACCGTGGGTGTCTCATCCAATACATGCGGCTCGACAGTCTCGTCCAACTCGTCCACGACTATCTTGGCCACATCAGATGTGGAAGTGGAACCATTCGCGGTCTGGAACACGATCTCGTCGTCATCTTTCACGATGTCGACACCCAGGCTCTTCGCCTTGGCTCTTCCAATGAGATCATGACCACATCCGGTGTCCATCAACCATTTCACCCGTTTGCTGATGCACGTTGACATGGCGAAAACGTTCTTCGGCATACCATGCTGCTTCTTCCAGTCGACAGCCGATTCCTTGATCTCGTCCTTGTTCCGATCATACTCGAACATTATGCTGCTCTCCTTGGTCACCGGGAAGTAGTGCTTCTTATATATATCATCCACCACTTCTCTCAGTATCTTCGCACGTATCAATGATCGTTGGACTTGGGCTGATAATTCACGATGATCACTGCTTTTGAACTTCTTCTCGTCGACGTACACGTACTGATAAGGCTCATTCTCATTGTCCTCATAACCGTACCATTCCCCTTTTCGTTCCCATTGCCTTCTCTCGTCTTCGAGGTAGGTGATCTCCCCATTCTCGTCGACGTCGAGCACTTCCTTGAACCACACCATTTTCTCGGGGATCTCGGACTCGCCAGACCATCTCGATGATTCGCTCATCGCGTCGTCATCGTGCTCGTGGTAGATAGTCTCGGCTTCGTCCGGTTCGACATGATCAACGTCCTTCTTGAAGCTTACCTTCCCCGCAGGAGCCGATTGCTTCAGGACTATCGCGGGCATTGCGATGGCCCTCCTCGCAATGGCAGGCGCTGCGGCTTTGGCGGCACCCTTTGACTTGGCTTGCGCCTTGTCATTTGACGTTGCTGGAGCTGAATTGTTCTTGATGAGCTCATGTCTGTACTTGCAAGCGCTTCCCCTATCGCACTTCCCCTTCTGAAACGCGAAGCATGCTCCATCATCTCTCTTTGGTGACGATGATCTGGACTTGGATTTGCCCTTTCCTTTCCCCTTGGACATACTCTCCAACTTGTGCTCCGTCTTCTTGCTGTGGGAAAAAGTGCATTCATTCCCTTTCACGCACCCCTTCGCCGATTTGAAGTGGTACCAGCAGGGGTTATCCTTGCTTCCGCCCGGACTCTTGCCTCTGTCGCTGGCACCGTCGGACTTGCCGTTCTTGCCAGCGTGGCCCTTTGCCTTGGCTTTTGGGAGCACAGGAGCGGCATCAGGTCCACCGGGTTTCCCCTTTCTGCCCTTGCCACCCTGGTTCTCCTGTTTGCCAGTTGCTGGAGCCGCATCCTTCCCGCCTGACTTCATCATCGACTTGACCGATTTCTCCTTCATGTCGAGCATCAGGTCTTCCCGATCTGCCTTGATCTGATAGTCGATCAACGCCAATAAGAATTCATACGTCTTCTGAGGATGCTTGTCCGGTAGTCTATGGTAGGCATTGAGGCCGAACTCCATCTTCTTGCTCCCTTTGATCTTTCTGTAAAGGATGTCTCTGAGAGCCAGCTTACTTGGTCTGTCCTCGCTCCTCATCTTCAGCAGCAAATCATACCATTTGTTCCTGAACATGACCAAGTTCTTGTCGCCAGGAAAGTCAAGGTTGAATAGATGCTCGATGTGGTAGACAAGATCCGTTCTATCGGAAGTTCTGATGATTGCATAACTAATGCCACCAACTCTCGTCCCTTCACGATCACCCCTTGTTGATGTCGTAGTTCAGAGTGTCGTGTAGCATCGAGGTATACGTCCTTGGCTTCGTCAGGTGCTTGTTTCAGCATGTTCTGCATGCCCATGGCCATCTTAATATCTATCGTAGCAAATCTGTCGCCACCTGAATCGCTAAGCAAATCCAGGTCTGGGTTCAACCCAAGAGCCTGTTCCAGCCATTTCGTCCATGCGTCGGTATCTGGATCTGCACATGCGCTCAGAACATTCATCAGCAGTTGCATCTTCCAGGTGTCAAGTTGATGGATCTTTGGCCAGGCCGGAATAGATACTCTCTCGGCCTCTTTCCTCGAGATTCTCGGTCGATCATTCTTGATCTCTCGGTTATCTCTCGATCTCCTTCGTCTCCTCCGTGTCCGATCGTCTTCTTCCTCTTCTTCTTCCTCGTCTTCCTCATCTCCTTCGTCGTCGTCATCCTCATCCTCATCTTCGGGTGGATCATCCGGAGGTCCTCCTCCGCCACCAGCGAGGCTCAACTGACGTCGACCCGCTCCCTGCCCATTCCCATTGGGCGGGAATCCACCGTAATCCAATGGGGGCGTAGTACCGTTGTTTCCCCCCCCATCACCACCACCAGTCGTAGTAGTGGATTGTGGGACATGCCCAACAACCCCTTGCATCTGGGATAGGTGTACATCGATCATTGGATCACCGAAAGACGGAAAGAGGATCGAACCTGGCATCAGCGACGAATTAGGGATTTGATTTGAAGACGATGACGGGACTGACCCAGCCACCTTCTTGTCTATCCTATTTGAATTAGCCTGGGTTCCTCCCTCAGCGCGTTTCACTACTGCTCGTTCACGATGTCCATCTTTGCTGCTGGAGGCTTCCTGTGTCTCCAGCTTCTTGTGTGCACGTAGTTCCTCGTTGTCAGCATCGAGTTGGCGTACAAAACTCTCTTCTTGCTTGAGCGTCGCCTCTCTTTCTTTCAGTTGTCTCTGAAGCTCATGCATCTCCTCGAGGTACTCATCGTACATTCCCTTAGCTGTCAATCTCCAGTACTCAGCCTCCTTCGACTTCTCGTCCATCGTGCACCGTTCTTCTTGTTTCTCTTCTTTGACCTGGGCTAACTCCAAGATCGCATCCTGACGATGACCACCTTCGACAGCAATCATCTGGTCCTTCATCGATATGTCGGACTCATACTGTTTGACGATCTCTTCTTTTTCGCGAAGCAAGCAATCTGCTCTCTTCGATTCCTGTTCCGCAAATACTGTAACGTCATTCAGCCTCGTCATCAGCTGTTCCCTGGAGTCCTCCAAAGAGTACGTCTCGGGGCGCTTGACGAGTGCATGCTCCAACTGTGATTTCAGACTCTGGACCATCTCCTCCTCGTTGAACTTCTCGATAGATGTAGAAGATTCTATGCCTCTGATCTGTTGCTGATAAGCTGATATCTGTTGTGAAGCCTCACGGTGTATCTGATTTGCACGTATAGCTGATTCCTGCGCGGCCGACTTCTCGCTTGCCATGTAGGATCTCATCAATGCAATCTCCCGCTTCTGCTCCATGATAGTTCCTTCAGCTTGCCTCATCTGTTGCATCATAATATTCGACTCCATGTCTTTCTTCTCCCCGTACTGAAATGCGTTCATTTCCACCTTGCGCATCTGTTGGGCTTCTTCCTCAAACTTGCGCCATGCCTCAGCCATGTGGTGTTGGTGGTGACTCACTAGATGTCCCGACTGCTTGCTGGCAATCTCGCATCGTCTTTCCAGCTCCTGGATCCGGATGGTGCTTCCATAGTCTTCTTGGTTAAGATTCGCCATTGCTGCTGACATTTCATCAAGTGTCTTTTGATATTCCCCGATCTCCACCTCCATCTTATTCTTCTCTTTGATCACGGCGCGAAAATCTGCACTGGTGGGTGATTTTGACCTCCCACCCTTCGATGTCGATCTCACGCCCTTCTGCGACGTCCGTGGTGTCGCAGGCGAAGATGATGATCTTCTCGGTGGGGATTCTCTTTTCTTCGACTCCTGATGAACATCGATCTGCTTCCATGATCTTGTGGGAGTAGATATGTCGCTGAATAGCGCGGAACCTCCGCTCCCAGGTTCATCCTGTGAATCTGCAACCATATCCATCACCGCAGGAAGAGCCATCAATCCATTGGATCCCTCTGAGCTGCTGTTCCCAAAAGTTGCAGTACTTGGGCTCGCCGAAGACGCCATTGTACTGTGTAGGTTATCGTTCCTTTATTGTCCCTGTACCCGCAATAAACCAGCTGTCTCCCAGTCCAGTGTAGAGCTTGTAGTTACGGCTGATAACCTGTCAAGAGACGGCAAGGTGACGTCCCGTGGGACGCTGTGCACCGAACCCTCAAGCTTCAATACCAACCACGTAGAAAGGTGTATACGGACGATGCCGTTATAGCCGAACCCGTGTAAACGTTGTAAGGAAGAAGGAATGATAGTTACGACAGTGGTCCTGACGAATGCAGCGCAAATGCAGTTGTTTTGCTCTTAATGCCCGTCACGTATGTGCGCAGTCACACATCAGATCTTGAACCTCAATTGTGTCTTGAGCCAAATGGCGATCAATGGAACTTGGGAAGCAACACCAACAAGGACCTCAGAACAGCTACCCAATTTCGGCACGGGGCCTAGAGGGTTTTAACACGCTCCGTGGGAATGGATGTGAAGAAACCGGACAGGTCCTGAGACACCAGGTGGATGTATTCGGCGGGATCTGTCTTTGACAGCGCGTCCCAAAGCTGTTGGACAAGCTCCTGAACCGAGAGCTGACCTGGTATGTCAGGAAAGGTGACTTTGGTAAGTTCAAAAATGAGGGCGCCGAAGACCGTGAGGAAGGGTGCTGCCCACGTGCGAAAGGACGGTCGGGAAGGATGCGGGCTGTAGGCAACGGTGCTTGGAGTCGAAGTCCCCACGCGTAGCGCTGATGTAGGAGAGAAGGTGTCGTAGTGACCACTTCTGAGCGAAAGGATGCTTGCAGATTCACGACACAGCGAAAAGACTTCTCCCGAGCAAAAGGTCTTGTGCATCAGTATGGCAAACAACGAAGGACAAATCACATGTGCGCGAGAGGGAAAATGATCCGCTGGAATTACAACCCACGAGGACAGAGAAACCACGGCGCGCTGTAGTGATGCGGATGTCCAGTGAGCACGATCATGAAGGTTGGAGCGATGGTCATCAATCAACTGAGTCAAAACAGGCCGTAGATCAGTAAGGAGACTGGATCCATGCACATGCCACCGACGAGCTAGTTTGCGAAGCTGTGTGGTAAAACGCTGATGCAGCATGTCAACATCGCCAAAATATTGATCCTTCATGGACGCGGTCATGATGTCAATGTCGATGTCTGCATTGATGCGTGTGAACTCATCTACCATTACTACATGTTCATGCGCACGGTGTAGGAGGTGATCATCAATGTCTGAACAGCGACACGGAAAAGATATGTCAGGCGTCCACCTGCGTTGCCATGTGCGGTAGTTGTAGATCCTGTCCCCCAAAGTAGCACTGCGAGTTTCCACCACCCGGATCTTTGGAAGAAATAGGGAGGGGAACAAGTCACGATGCGAAGCGACCCAACGTTGAAACCATGTGCCAAGCTGAGCTTTCCAATTCCGTACATGTAGAGGTGGGAGAAGTAGTTGTCAAAGTGCTTGGTGATTGGAGTTGTCGTTTGCGCATTACCTGGGTGAGGAGCTTCTGTGCCTTAGAACGAAAAGGCTCGTTGACGAAGACGGAGAGTCGTAGGAAGTAGTAGAGCTGAGTAGGTGGAAAAGCCGCCGACAGTAAGTCTCGCATAGCCTGGAACGACGCACCTGTGTTGGATCCCAGCTGATAAAGAGTGGAGTAATGCGCTTGAATGTCATCCAACATTTCAGGTCGTAATTGCCGTTGAAGATCAGGATGTAGTCGTCGTCGAAAACGTTTGTGTAGCCCGAGTGAGGTGGGAGATGACAACGAATGACGCCGAAAGTCAACCAGATGCTCACGGAAGCCAATCTTTCGAAGAAGTCTATGTACCCAGGGTGCATTCAAATGCGGACGTAGCAAGTATTGCCACTTGCTTTCCTGTACCCAAACCGAGGAAATGGGAAGTTTGATCTCAACCGGAATGGCACAGAAAAGCCAGTAAGTATTGGATCGCTTCCAGTAGTGAAGTGCAGGTTCGAAGAAGGCATGGCGTCCCCGAAGTAGTTGTAGACAATTTGCGACTGCGTGAGTGTTCTCGTCGAAGAACATCCTGATCAGTTGCACCAACGTAGTATGGAGTGTGCCATGGAGAAAGTCTGATGTAGACGCATGGTTGTTGATGGTGACCTGGATCTTGAATGAAGTCATAGAGTCCGGGAAACGTGTCCGTAGTGAGCGAAGGTGTCTTGTGTCCGCAAAAGTGGAATGCATGATTTCACACAACAGAGACGTCTTGTAGAAGTGAAGAACCTCAAAAAACGGCGGGACATACCCATAATCTTGAGAAATGAGACGCTGCAAGAAACTGATCAATAAATAGGCCGTGCGCCGGCACCTGTGAAGTTCATACCTGTTGGCCACAGTGTGATAAGACTGCGACATGGAGTGAATCGGAATCTGAAGTGCGATCCGAACCACAACTAGTACTTCCAGAATAAGGCCGAGCCAAGGTAGTCGCTCAACTGACTCATATTCATCCATGGGTATCGACGGTGGTGGAAGTCCAGGAAAGCAGTATTGCCAGCACGTAGAGAACATTGTCAACGAGTGCAGAAAGGTATCTAAGGAATGCCATTGTGCAACATCATCATAGATTCCACAGCGGCGAAGCTCAGCCAACATTGTGAACATGCAACCAATGAAATCTACAATGTGGCGGCGACAGGAATGCAAGCGGCAATGAACACCAAGCAATTGACAACGCAAGCAAAGACAAGCGCATCATCAAACAAGCGCAGAGCAAGAAGAGGACGGACAAGTTTTGAACCTTTCATCAATTGTGACACAGCTGCCACTCCGGGCTCATAAGTGAACGAAGGGAACTGCTCACCCGGTGAGTAAGCGGGCAGTCACGATGAGGTGACACAGCGACTTCTCAGTGAGCTTGGTGAGGTAGCCAGGCTCCAGTCCCCACAGAGCCGCCATCGCCGCAAACGTAGGTGCGTCTCCTTTTCGCATGCGTTGACGCGCCTGAAAGAGCTGGGTCGACATGGATTCCAAGGACTTGAGACGGGATGGGTGGTTGGCCCACTTGATCAATGACGCCAAAGTAGTGGTAGTGGGCGATTCCTTGAGATACAAGCGTGGCTGATCACTAGTCCATGTGTAGTACTTGATGACGTCATCTGGCGTGCTGTGCATGGTGAGCAATTGTGACGCCACCGGCTTGGTGAAGAAAGTCCGTGAAGAGACTGAATGATTCGGGGTTGCACTGCGCCATCAAACGACTTGCCATTCAGGGCCGCTGCGCTGACCGTAGGTAGGGAGCTGGTCGGTGACGAA
>CAUJNA010000210.1:0-72500 GCA_963377175.1 Effrenium voratum | reverse complement strand
GCCTTGGAGATCTGCTCTTCCTTGGCATGCATCGCAGGGGCCATCACGCAAAATGCCGATCGGCTTTCAAAAAGAGGCAGCAGCGGCTGCCCGCCGCTTGTAAATCAATCGCCATGTGTCACGTTACCGTCCTGTCAGTGTCAGATAACCTACAAAGAACCCTCCTGCAACCCTCCTGCAACCCTCGCTGACCCTTGAGCGAGCCTCCCCATTGATGCAAGCTTACCTGGTGAAACTTGAGATCAGGGAAGGCAAATGAAAGCCAGCATCCACGCAAGGGCAGTGCCGGCTCACTTTTTACGGGTCGACTGAGAAAAAAGCGCTGCCCCGGGCGAACAGCGATTTCAAGGAATGCGCAAAACACGTGGCGAAGCGCAATCAGAGCGCATTCGGTTTACTGCGGAGCAGAATGGAGGAAAGAGCGGAGCGATTAGCGGGGAGAGCGGGCAAGGGAAGAGCGGAGCGAAGAGCTGGGAAAGAGCAGAGCAAAGATTGCAAAGAGTGGGCAGAAGAGCGGAGAGAGAAGGGCAGCCAATTGGTGGGGGAGGGTCTTCGAACTGCAAACAAGCGGCCACTCCTGTCAGGTTGGACCCTTCGATCGTACCCTGGGAGCGGGGTATCACCAAGTCGGACACCACTTTGCCGACATCACCCACCTTGGCAGCTGCAGTCAGCATGCGACGGTGAGCCAATTAAAATTAAAATAAAAATAAAATAAAAATGCCATGTCGTTCTGCTCCTTGAAGACCCGCAATGGCATGCGCAGAGACACGCTCACACCTACCAACGCACACACACACACACCTACCTGGGACCTGCCAACACACATGTATATATATATATATATATATGTCCCCCCCTTATGGACCCTGGTTTAGTGCGTTTGACCTATGTTTTCCAGTGTGCTATGTGTTTTTGCTTCTTGGATGTTGTGTCAAAATTAGGGGTGCCATATGCAGAAATGATATGCATGCATGCGTACATATGTGATACAAGCAATGACATCAGCATCTGCAATCTGAAAGAGAAAGAGCTTGAATGCATCCAAGAGTATTGGAGCAACTCAGAACTGTTGTGTGTTTAAAAACAAAGTATGGAATCAATATTCCATCTTCAAGAATTCTGGGAAAAAAATTCTGGGAATCTTGAATCTTGAATCTCAGAATTGGAGATGGATTCAAGATTCAGGAATGTTTTGTGTTTCTTCTGGGCATCTTGAATCTTGAATCCCATAATAACAAAAAGAGAGGGTTGTCCCAATCCTCTTCGTGTTGTTCAATAAGAGTCTCGAAAAAGCTTTCCGTCAAATATTTCAATCTTAAATCGTCAATCCAGTGGTAAAATACATTCGAGTTTTTAGCACAACTTGAACATTTTTAGGGGTTGACCAGGATGGATGGTTCTCAGGAAAGTTGTTGTTTGTGCAATCCTAATGAATCCTCAGTCCAGTGGTCAAGCCCTAAGTGTTAGAAGAACTTGAATGTTGTTTGGGTTCCAGGATTGACCATTCTCAAAGCTTTCTGCGTAATCTTCAATCTTGAATCTTCCAGCGACTTTCAAGTGCTGAGCGATCCAGTGGAAACGTTCAAATTATTAGTTAGACAAACGTGTATATGTATGTATATACATATATATATATATATATGTGTGTATATACACATGTATGTATGTCCACACACCGTCACCCCCCTCTTGAACTACCTGTCCACATTTGCTCATTTACTACCTCCACCCTTTCAGATAGAATGAATTTTGTTTTTCTGTGCAAATAGAACTTTAAATAGAACTGATTCAGCTACAATCCCTGTTTCGAGACAGTTGCAGAAATTGAACCTCTTCCCTGGAAATGTCCATTTTGGAACACTGTCTAACAAGTTTCATTTCAGACCTTTCTTATGCTACAAAAGGGCCAGAATGTAAATAACACAAATCGTATTTCGAATTTCCTAGTCCCTTAGATGTTTAGCCATATTTAATGTGAATTATATTTGAGAAGTAGTCTCTATCTAATTGTTATTAAAAAGCTAATTGAATTTTGCTCGTATTAGATTATGTTTAACACTTAGATTGTATTTGGGAATGAACTCCTATTTAACTTCTTTTGTTAAAGATTAGTTGGAGTTCACCCGAAACTATATTTACATATTCATGTAGCTCCTATTTGGAAAGGATTTGCATATTTAAACTGTAATTGAGCATAAACACATGTTTGACAACTACATCCTTGCTAAACTATATTCAAAATTATCAATCTAGTTGAAGCAAAATCCTATTTGGACAAGGTATCAAATTGGGACATTATGGAGGACTCCGGGCTACAAATTATCAGGCTTTGGGGACCCACAATTGGACATTTTGAGAATTTAGATCTTGAGATTCTAGATTTACCATCCCCAAAAGGCAGTAAAACCAGGATCCATCGGGGCGGGGGGGTTCATATGTATTTATATATATATATATATATATATGTATATATATATATGTGTATTTATATGGGTATATATACTGTATATACATAACGTATACACAAACACACACACACACACACACACACACACACACACACACACACACGCAAACACGCGCGCGCGCACGTCCGTGCATTATTCCATCTTGCTCTGGCTGAGAGGCGACTTCGGTGACGTTGCCGCTCTGATTCTTGGACACATTGCCCAGAGCCTGGTAGACATCTGAAGCTGTCTTGGAGACGTCAAAAACCTGGGCCGGCATAGAATTTTCAACAAACATTTCGTGTGCCGCTGCCTGCCGCTCGCAAATCAGCAAAAACATGTCGCAACAAGCTAAAACTTTGATGCAACCTCACCCAAAGAAGCATCTCGCCCGATTCCTTTAGCTTCTGCTCTGGACAAGATACGCAACTTCGTATCTACTTGAGTCTCGCAAACCAAAAAGCAATCAAAACATGGAGCGTGCGAGGCCCTGCAAGCAAGCAGCCACTCCTGTCTGGTTGGCACCTTCATCAGTCGTATCCTGAGAATCCTGGGAGCCGTGGGGAGTGACCAAGTCGGACACCACCTTGCCAACGTCACCTACCTTGGCAGATGCATTTGGCATGGGACGGTGGCCAAAAATCCGTGCACCGTGCGATGCATGGGTTTGCTCCGTTTCACTGCCTGCCAAACAAAGACCCACTGTGACAAACACACACACCTAGACACACACACACACACACACTCACATGCACACGCACCGCCCACGCACACGGACACGTACGCACGCACGCATGCACCTACGCACGTATGCACGTGCGCTCAACGCTCTGCAGCCGAGAGGCGACTTCGGTGACGTTGCTGCTCTCATTCTTGGAGACATTGCCCAGTGCCTGGTAGACATCTGAAGCTGTCTTGGAGACGTCAAAAACCTGGGCTGGCATAGAAATTTGAACAAACATTTCGTGTGCCGCTGCCTGCCGCTCGCAAATCAACAGCATTGTCGCAACAAGCTAAAGCTTTGATGCAATCTCACCCAAAGAAGCATCTCGCCCGATTCCTTCAGCTTCTGCTCTGGACAAGATACGCAACTTCGTATCTAGTTGAGTCTCGCAAACCAAAAAGCAATCAAAACATGGAGCGTGCGAGGCCCTGCAAGCAAGCAGCCACTCCTGTCTGGTTGGCACCTTCATCAGTCGTATCCTGAGAATCCTGGGAGCCGTGGGGAGTGACCAAGTCGGACACCACCTGGCCAACGTCACCTACCTTGGCAGATGCATTTGGCATGGGACGGTGGCCAAAAATCCGTGCACCGTGCGATGCATGGGTTTGCTCCGTTTCACTGCCTGCCAAACAAAGACCCACTGTGACACAACACACACCTAGACACGCACACACACACACAAAAAAAAAAAGCGCACACACGCACGCGCGCACGCAGGCACGCACGCACGCGCGCACGCGCGCGCGCACGCACGCATGCACGCACGCACATCATTTCAACGCTCTGCAGCCGAGAGGCGACTTCGGTGACGTTGCCGCTCTGATTCTTGGAGACATTACCCAGTGCCTGGTAGACATCTGAAGCTGTCTTGGAGACGTCAAAAACCTGGGCCAGCATAGACAATTGAACAAACATTTCGTGTGCCGCTGCCTGCCGCTCGCAAATCAACAGCATTGTTGCAACAAGCTAAAACTTTGATGCAATCTCACCCAAAGAAGCATTTCGCCCGATTCCTTTAGCTTCTGCTCTGGACAAGATACGCAACTTCCTATCTAGTTGAGTCTCGCAAACCAAAAAGCAATCAAAACATGGAGCGTGCGAGGCCCTGCAAGCAAGCAGCCACTCCTGTCTGGTTGGCACCTTCATCAGTCGTATCCTGAGAATCCTGGGAGCCGTGGGGAGTGACCAAGTCGGACACCACCTTGCCAACGTCACCTACCTTGGCAGATGCATTTGGCATGGGACGGTGGCCAAAAATCCGTGCACCGTGCGATGCATGGGTTTTGCTCCGTGTCATGCTCCTTGCTCTTGGCGAGAAACAATATGCTGGCTGCCAAACAAAGACGCACTGTGACAAACACACACCTACACACACACACACACTCACACGCAAACGCACCGCCCACGCGCATGCACACGCACACGCACACAAACGTCCGCTTATCCCGCAAAGGCATACAGACATACGCAATTGTCCGCAGATCATCTCAACGCTCTGTAGCCGAGAGGCGACCTCGGTGACATTGCTGCTCTGATTCTTTGAGACATTGCCCAGTGCCTGGTAGACATCCGAAGCTGTCCTGGAGACGTCCTTGACCTGAGCGCGCTTCAAACAGTCCACTTACCATGGCCATTCCAGCTGAAGAGGCAGTCTAGTACATGCTCGTTCAACAAGAGACGCTGACCTGATCTTCTACCCCTCTCCTTGCGCAACTCCAGAGCGTAGCTCTCCATGGAAACGGCTTGCCGTTTGAGGGTACCCCCTTTTGGATGGTCAAGGCACAGTCTCGTCGGGCGCATCGGCCCTCAAAGCCTCCGGACGAAACCGGAAACCAGGTGAGTCCCCCTGGCAAAACTTACATTGCAACATCATTTGGATGTGGGTCAAAATCCCGTACCTCCAGTAAACATCCGAATCCCACGGAAATAGACTAAAATGGGTGGGGCACCTACCCAAAATGGTACCATTGGTTTTGACCCACTGCCATTTGGCTATGGAGACACATCCCTTAGTTTGCAGAGGAATCCTTGTGTTAGGTTCTTTCAGGGACTTGTTTCTACATGAATTTGTACAAGAAACGCTGAGAGTCCCACTACTTGTGGGACCCTTTTCCTATGAGCTACACCGCTGCCCTCTCACTTAGGAGCTGTCAGATTTCATGGTCGCTGTCCCTTCATGTGTCCCAGTGCTCCAAACCTGTGATCCAGGAATCACAGATGCTTGTCTGAATGAACAAAAGTCCAACTTGGAGCGTGTTCCAAGACGGCACCTTCTGAAGCATGTGGCTGTGGGTCAAAACCCTGTACCCCTGGTGAACATCAAAATAGGTGGCAAATGGATGTTCATCCGCCCCAAATTGGAGCCATAGGTTATGCCCCATGGCCATGTGCCAACAAAGAAGCCTATCGCTCAGGTCGCTTTGCCCCAAACCGAAACGACAGGTCGCCTTCGCCCCACCCCTCTGCCTGCTCCGCGGCGAGTGGGACGAACTCCTGCCGACGGCACGGACTCTCCAAACCAAAAAGCTCCACGCCTTGTGCGGAAGATGGGAAACGAAAAGCCCTCAAGAGATTTTGCCAAGACTCGCAGTGTTGCAAAAAGGAGAAAGACGATGAGGAAGAAGACAGAGAGAGAGAGAGAGAGACAAGGGGCAAAGAAGCGTGCTCCAAACTTAGCTCTTCTCTTTGAAACTTCTCCCCCCGGCTCCGCCAGCTTTCTCCGAAGCGACATGAACCAGCGCGATCCTTCATGGAGTGGGCTATTCAGCCTGAAGTGAGCTCCTTATTTCGCCCCGCCGTGCACCCCGCGGGCTTCAAAGTGTCCTATCTGTGGTCAAAAGTTGTCCGACCAAACCCGGAGGCGCATGTCGTATCGCAGTGGCATCTTTGTCTGTTTGATAGACTTGGAGACGTGAGTCTAACCTTCAAGGGGTGCTCCGTGCGTGACGTGCCACACCTCCTGCAAACTTGGAAACGCGAGAGCCTGCCTCCACTTCTCTCTTCGGAGCTTTCTCTGGAATGAACGGAATGATCTCCTGCCGAGGAGAAGAACAGCCACATCCCCAAGCAAACCAAACCCACCCATGCGTGCCAACCACACGTGGTTGGGTCAGCACGCTTCAAGAATTTGTCCGGAAAGAAAACACGGAGTCACAGGTGGACTGTTTCATGGCAGCTCTTGTTAAATACCCTGCTCACCAAGCACTGACAACCTCTTTGGAGCTGAGCAAGTTCACGAATCCTCGCCTCCACCTTGTTCTCTGGCGCCCTCTTTTCAAGGTGCGGCATGATCTCCTGCCCAGCAACTCTCATCTTCTCCCCAAACCGGGGGAATTGCACAGAAACTCTTTGCAAGAAAACAAGCGAGCGAGCGAGCAAGCAAGCAAACAAGCCAGCCAGCCAGCCAGCCAGCAAGCAAGCAAGCAAGCACGCTCAAACTGCTTCGTGCAGGGAGTTTACTGAATGGAGCCAACTCACAGAATCGCCTACTGCCATCTTCCCTCGAAGAGCACGCATCTTGTGTGTGTCTGTCGATGCAACGAAAACGAAGCTCTTCCACATCGCCTCAACGCCCGTCTTTGGCGCCTCTGGAATGATCTCCTGCAGCCAAACTATCCAACTTGGCAAGAGCTACGCGGCACTGTTCCGTCTTTCGGTTGGTTGGTCAGCCCAGGAAGGTGCCACTCAAAACCGAGCGACCAACCATCCCTCCATGTCTGCCACGAGGACAATGTCAAGGTGGACTGCGCACGATCAACCAGATTTCTTTGTAGGGCCAAAGCCAACGGCAAGCGGTGGCTGGGAGAGAGCCACAGTGAAGAGGACAAAATGATTGTGCATAGATGCAAAGCAAGCAGAGAACCAGTAAAAAAAAGCACCAAGCCGCCATGCAACAGGACCACAAATGTCCATAGGCTTCCGCCAAAGCTCGGCGGAAAAACATGTGAGGCCAAAAGCTCTTGCGCGCACCTGCGCCTCAACCTCTGCGGGGCTGAGGGGAATGAACTCCTGCCAGACCAGCTCCTGGAGAAAACACAAAGTCTAAAGCAATGAGGCGGTTTCGCCTGACACAAATGGCTGTGGGTAATAAAAAAAAAAAGGGTAACCCAAAATGGGTTGCCCTGGTAAATGGAAACATGGACTAATGTGGTCTCCTGCTGGCTTAAGACCCACACCCAAATGACGGCGTCAGTCGAAATGTTCAGCCAGTATCGACCACCACAAATGTGGTTGCCTTACACAAACTAGTGATGTAAGCAAACTTTCTTGACACGAAAAACAAATCTTTGCGTTAGCCACTGCTCAGCAAACACGGTACTAGCATGTTCTTGAGCGGCGGTGACATGGCCAATATTAGTTCCACACTGAGAATGTTTCTGTGAGAATGCAACAAAAGGACCAGCAAAAAGAATGCCAGGAAAGATCACCCTGGCATTCAGCGACAACACCCAACACCCGGCCTCAGATGGCCTCCTTGCCAACTGCTCTCCAATCAGGCCATCCAGTTGCTCCTCACTCATCGACCAGCACTGCAAGTGCAAACGCACGCGCGCGACTCCGGCACACCAAGCGCAAACTAAATTGGGGCTTGATCTTCCCTCCTGGACGCGCGATTTTCTTGCCTGGCAGCTGCCGAATTCGTCGCATGACGCCATTCGGGCGGTCCCCGTGCAGTCTGTTGGTTTTATCCCCGGAGCAGGTCTGCTTGGGACAGTTCTGTGCTGATAAGTCCCAGAAAACGGGTTGGGAGCCCAAAATCTGGAACTCCATGTCCCGCCCTCCATTGTCCTGGACGACCGTGGAAGTTTGCCTGGCGCAAGTGGCACGAAACGCTCTTAAGGGCACACGAATGGCACAGCCAGGATCCATGTCCATCTTTCGTTGGGCAACCATGGCAACGGGAAGTCCGACCTGCTTCAACCAAACAAAAATGCCAAGTCGCCACGTAAGAAAGAAACATAACAAAAATGGGCACCAACTAGGGCGCAAAGGACCGGAACCTTGGCCACGGTGCACGGACCCTTCGGTTCAAAATGGGACTTATGTCCACCAGCCACTGGACAATGAAACCTCCCGAATAAACATTCACCAACGTGGACTCAAGCAAAATTTGAGCCACACTCAAATGTTGGCTTGGTGAATGGGTTGGAATGGGCTAAATGTTTGGCTCCGTATTCTCAACAGATCTGCTGGAGAGGCCGCTCAGCTACCTTGGTTTCTTCTATACCCCAGCAAAAACAATCATTGTAACATAGAACATGAACAAACGCAGCAGCAAAGGAAAATTGTCTTCCGGGGACTCCCGTGCAGGTTCTATGTTTGTTTTTAGGAGGGTAGATGTTCGGTATCCTTCATTGGCCCATCCTTCTTTTGGACCTGCTCGCCTCTTGACGGCAAGAAGTGCTGCTCGTGCCACGGTCAAGCTTGCCGTGGTTATACCCCAGGAACCCCCTTCAACAAAACACCCGGTTTTTTGTTCTTCTTTTTTCGGACTTGAATCCAACGGGCCCCTTTTCGGCTGCCTGGGGAGTGGAGTTCGTTCGCCCCCTTCAACCCCCGAACGGAGGCGGCTTTCGGTCTTCAGGCCCGAGCCTGGTGCGCTGAAAGGCCGAGACGGCCGAGATGGCCGGCAGAAGCAGCGCCAGCCTCGCATCGAAACCAATGGCTGTGGTGGTCAAAATCGTTTTGGGATCCCATTTTGTGGATTCCGGTGCACCACCCATTTTAGAACCTATTTTAGTGGGGATTGACCAATGGGATCCCATTTTGGTTGGTAGGTGAATTCACCACCCATTTTAGTGGTTGGATTGAATCGGATGTTCACTGGGGGTACGAGCTTTGGCTTTTGACCCATGGCCACATCGATTTTCCTTCAACATGGAAGTTCCCAGGGCCCAGGGGACCCACGAGACGAATGAATTCCAAGGGGTTCCAGAAACTGATTTGCCCAGACTAAGATGGAAGTTCCGAACGGACTTTGGAAGACTTGGTTCCATTTACAGAGGCCTTCTGGGAGCCTGCATGCTAGGGAGTGAGTCTGAAACGAGGCTTTCCGTTGATTGAAGAAGACTGGAAACACGAGTCATGGAAATCCTCGATCTTCAATATTCATTCCAAAAAACCCGTTCAACTCTTTGAAGCGCTTTGGTTGTCTGGCATGCCAAAAGAAGTGAAACACACCTGGCTCACGGTTTTGGGGGCACCTACCATCTCCCAAAAGACCAAGATTCTGATCCATTCATCAACGGCATCCTGTCCGGATCCTGCCCAAAGGGGATGGGTGCTTTCTTGGGAAACTTCGGAAAGTACATCACCGCATGGTGGATTCCCCCCCCCATGGCTGTGTGTGTGTGTGTGGGTGTGCGTGTGTGTGTGTGTGTGTGTGTGTGTGTGTGTGTGTGCGCCCTTTTTGACATGATGAAGGGGAACCTAAGACTTCCACACCATGGGTTCAACAAATGGGTCACCTCCAAAAGAGTCGCAGGAACGCGGCCACGATGACTCCAGGATGATGACCTCCTGAACTTTGCCCAAAGCACAACTGTTTCCAAAACCGGCTAGTTCAGAGCGAAACCCAAAGCAAGCCACGCATTTGCATTTTTGGAAGGACGCTTTGCGAAGCAACCCAAACCAAACTCCAACATCATGTTCAGTATCCTCTCTTGCCGAGTTACCCAATTGCCAGCAGGGAAAATAGGTGGAATCAAAAACAGGGCTGGGAAGAGGGGGCCCAGCACTGATCAACTGGGACATGGTCAACCATGCCAGCCGACCCACCAATCACTTTTTTGTCAGGTTGCTGCAAAGCTGGGTGGACAATCCATGGGATAACCTCAGCCCAAAGCACTCGTGTCTTCCCAGTCAGCCCGCAGCTGTCCCACAGGCCTCATATGTAGGGGGGATTCGATAAGAGGATCCGAGGGAAGGTTTTATCCCTTGAGCAAGGCGGCGGCAATTGGGCGGTTGGGTGCAAGAAACTTTGTGAGGATGCGACCTCCCTTCCACCAGTCAGGTCATCGTCATCTTGGCCGGCACCCGCACTTGCGAAAACATGTTCGAAGGGTTCAAGATGGCCGTTACGTCCAAAGGAAAGCGTCAGAGTGATCGAACCCAACACTTCGGTGCTCTCGGGTTGAGAGCTTTGTAGGCAGTGCTTGCGGCTTCGACACCCCGCCAGTTGGATGGATGGCACACCACCGATCTGCCAAACCAGGGCTCCGAGATTCCCCCGTGTTGTTTTGATCTTTGGGGATGGATAAAATGGCCCCCCAGATCAAGCTCTGGCCATTCTGACAAACTGGCTCCCCAACTTCAAGAGGCTTCAACCCTTTTCCCGAACCCATTGTGGGAACCACAACACAGGATCCCAACAACCCAAGGAAAGAATGGGGGAGTGTCTTTGAACAGCCTTTCCCAATTCCGGCAAGGGGTCAACTCGCAGACAGTTCCTCAGATTTCCCCTGCATCACGCCACAAAAGACACCTCCGATTTGGCCAAGGTGTTCAACACCACACGAAATATCGGGATCCGGAAAGGTCCCCGTGATTGCCTTCACGCAAGCCCGAATCGCTGGCACTGCACGCAACCCAACCTTCTTGCAATCCCATCGGGTAGTGTCAGCTCAGTCAGCTCTGTGCAGAAAGAATGGCCTCCGGCTGTACTCCGGCCTGTCTCCAAGAAACCAGCGCTGAGTGTTCAACTCTTTTATTTGCCAGCCCAGCGTCAATAAAACGTGTTGAACTCGTGCTCCTTTGCCCACAGAGCCCTCCAACTTCAAGCGACTTGGAATAGTTGTATGCAAAGTGTTTGATCCACATCCCCGGCTACGTCAAGACCGCTTCAAAAAAAGGTGTCCCGGTATCTGATCAGTTTTTGTTTAGTTTTTTTTCTCTGGCATGAGAACAGCTTCCCTACTGTGCACAGGCCATGTCCCCATCCCCACCCCCCCCCCACCCCAAAGGCCCAAAGGCCCAAAGGCCCCCCAACCTCGCGGGAAGATCGTGGCGAGGTGACCCAAAAGATCCTGTGCCTGTGCGCAGGTGTCCTGCACATGGGGGGAAAATCCCTCCGAAATGGCGACTGCCACGAGCTGGTGCGGCAGAGCGAGAGTGAAAGAAAGAAAGAAAGAAAGAAAGAAAGAAAGAAAGAAAGAAAGAAAGAAAGAAAGAAAGAAAGAAAGAGAAGGCGCAAAAAGAGAGAGAGAGAGAGAGTGAGTGAGTGAGAGAGAGAGAGCGACAGAGAGACAAAAAGAGAGAGACAGAGAGAGAGAGAGAGAGAGAGAGAGAGAGAGCGAGAGCGAGAGCGAGAGCGAGAGCGAGGGAGGGAGGGAGGGAGGGAGGGAGGAGGGGAGAGGGGAGAGAGAGAGAGAGAGGCAGAGAGAGAGAGAGAGAGCGAGAGGCAGCGAGAGAGAGAGAGTTAGAGATAGAGAGAGCGAGAGACAGAGAGAGAGAGAGAGATAGAGAGAGAGAGAGGGAGTGAGAAAGAAAGATAGAGAGAGTGAGAGATGGAGAGAGCGAGAGATGGAGAGAGACAGAGAGAGATAGAGAGAGAGAGAGAGATAGAGAGGGAGAGAGATAGAGATGAAAGACCTGAATGGGGAAATGGGGGTCAGCCAAAGGCAAATTCGGCCGGCAGGTGACAAAAGGCAACTTGGCCCTATACCACCTGTCAGGTGGATAAAGGTCAGCCATGTTCAACAGCTGAATGGAGGAGGCAAAGACAAGGTAAACACCTGGTTTCTGAGGATCTCTTCAAAAACCGTTCAAGGAAACCTTCTGCATATCGATTCGGAACTGGCCAGAACAACTCCTGGCCTGGAGCTGAAGTTCCACCCGTCAAAGGCCTCAAAAGACTCCTTGAAAACATCGGCGCTTTCTCAGGCGAGCTTGAAAAAGTTACCCACCGGGCCAACCGAGACGGAGTTGCCTCGGATCCACTCAGTCCTTCACGGTCACCACCAGGCTAACCTGGCAGACCCGCGCGGCTCGCTCGATTCGCATCGAGTCCCGGAAATTCGATGGCGAAGCAGCCGATTCACCAAGGTCCATCCAGCTACATAATGTTAACCCCAGAATAATAGACCCCAGGCTGATTCATAGGGGGGTGTCCCCTTCTAGTGGGGATTCACCACTTTTGGAGGGAACACCCCCCTAATTATGGGAGGGGATTATTAATCCGGGGTCAACATTACCATTCGTTGAAACCTCAGCCCGCGAGGAAACATGAGGGATGCCTGGGAGCTTGAAGAGTCAGATACACCGATCAAGCTGCACAGGCAAGCACCCAACGCGTTGTCGTCGGCGAAAAGATGGTTGCGAGTGTTTCGTTTGTCGTAAGGGCGGTGACCCAACTGTTCCTGCTCTGGCTTCCCACTTATGCTTGGTCCCTTCGATTCCAGAACCCGAGCAAATCCGGATAGATTCGATGCTCAGCAAGACCAAGCTGCTGCGTTCGGCAAAATGGCAGAATTCTGAAACCTCATCACGGAAGCTTGGCATGGAAATGATCTTTCACCATGGTGGCCAGAATCTGTGTTTTGCCCGTTCGCTTTTCGCTTGCGATCACCTTGGCAGATCTCTCCTCACCCCATGCCGGCTGAACTGGCAAACACAGAGTTTGCATCGGTTGTGCAGTCAACCAAGTTGTAACCCTAGGCTCCTTCTAGGCTTATTTTGCTCTCCTCTGCCCTAAAACCTGCACCATATATCCCCAACTAGGTGCAGCTGCACGTGAAAAAGTGGGTCAACAAATATGTATCAAGAAATATAACACCAGGGGCCAAGGTCATCGACAAAGAAACCAGATCTGCCAACTCCCGAAAATTTGTGAAACTTCTTCAGACCGTATGGGGACTTCCTTTGGCATCCTTCACATTCCAACCCCCGCCAAGCCAGTGCAGGCTTGTGGATTCGACTCAAAACATGGTGCTGACCCAGTGAGAAGCCTGCTTTGGGCAAACCCCAGTCCAACGAACGTTTGATGCCCCAACTGGTGATTCCACCTGTTTGCCCGATTTGGTGGATCGACAGCTTTGGCATCCAAATAGACCCACTTGGCCTGTGTCAGGCAGTGTGTGCAGAGTGCATTGTTCGTAGCGCGCACCTCTGCGCATACCATGCGTGTACATGTGTTGTAAGCATTTTCAGGTGCACACCGCAACGCGACTGTGCGCCCACAGTACAGACCATGCGAAGACGAAAACAAAGCTATAATGACATTCGCGGTCGGGCCAACATCGGTATCGAACATGCATTGTGGGTACACGTATGCACGCACACCGTACACTGTCAGTTCGTACACTGCACACGAGCCGTACGACTGCACGGTATGCGTACCGTGCGCACTGTGCCCTGGGGATGTCTCAAGCATGAGCCTTGATCTTCGATCTCCACAGCACCATGACACCTGTAGTCTATTTTAGTGGGGGAACCCTCCCCCAAAAAAAATAAAGGGCACTACTGAAAAACCTAGAGAGGACCTAGAGAGGCACCATGTGGGAGAAACACTAAACTCACCGGGGATCACAAGGGCGCGGTCGAAAAAACTCGCCGGAGCCACGTGCTGGATGAGGTCGGCATCTGAGCCTCTGCCGGCTTCCGGCCGGACTAGGACCCGTGGCAGTTTGGGGTGGTCGTCTCACAAGTCGTCTCATAAATGTTGCAACCGAAAACCAGGCATTCGAACCTTCCCCAGTCACAAGTTTCAACCGAATAGAGGGTTGCTGATAAGGCCTATGAGGCGAAGACATCTGACAACAGCTTTCCTTTGGTGTCCCTCACATCCCAAGGGGGCCCCCTAGTCACAGCACATCTCCCAAGCTATTCATCGCTCGCGCCTTCCATGCGGCGAAACTGGAGAGGCCCAAACCAAACGCGGAACTGACACCACCTAGCCCCAAAAAAAGGCGATGGGTTCCCAGTGATGGAGAAAGCCGGCGGCGGGCTTCCTTTTGACCTTAGGCTATGCAAATCAGCGGGGATTGACTTGTGATCTTGTTATGTTGTTTGTTCGTTCGTTTGTTCGTTGGTTTGCTGGCTTGCTTGCTTGCGTGCGTGCTCGCTTGCTTGCTTGCTCGCTGGCTGGCTGGCTGGCTTGCTTGCTTTCTTGCTTGCTTGCTTGCTTGTTTGTTTGCTTGCTTGCTTGTGTGTTTGCGTGGGTGTTTTTGTGTGTGTTGATTTGTCTGTGTGTGTGTGTGTTTTGGTGTGTTGGTGTGCTGGTGTGTTTGTGTGTTTGTGTGTTTGTGCGGTTGTGTGGCTGTGTGTCTGTTTGTTTGTTGGGTCATTTGTGCGCTCGTGCATCTGCACCTGGAGAGCAAATATGCTGTATTTGTGCCAGGGTGGCTTCATTGTGGGTTTGGATTGGTTGTTCGGTTTGTCTAGGTAGAGTTCTCCATCGCAAGAAGATACTTGGGATTGTTTTGCGTCTGTGGGCTTGGGGTTTTGGGTGGGTCTATGGCTTTGCTAAGGTTGCACTGGCGTTCGTTCAGGATGGAGACACTGCATTTCTGGCCTGGTGTCGAGTGGCTTGTGATGGTTTACAGGGGATTCGGTTTGTTGCAAGGTTGGGTGTGGAAAGGGTGTTGCGTGGGTGCGGGCTGAGTGTCAACTTAGAATGACTTTAGGTGGGTTAAGAGTAGGCGTAGATGGGTTGCGGGTTGTATTTGGGTTAGGGTTGCTTGGGTTTTGTGTTTTAGTTGAGGCTTGGTCTTAGCTTTAAGCTGTCAGGTGAGGCATGTGATTGGGTTTAGGGTCAAGTGTAGGATGGGTGGGTGGGCGGATTGCCAGAAGCGATGTCAAAGCGTGTGGCGTTGTCTTAGAACAGAGCCTGCAAAATAATGGTGGCCCTCTTGGTGTCCCCTTAGAAGCAACCAAAACCACTTGCTTGGTGCTCAGTAGGGAATGAGGGAATGAGCCCTATAACCATCCCTTGTGGTTTCCTTTAAGGGGACCCCTGGGTTCATTCCCTCATTCCCTGCTGCTGCATGATCAAAGTCACCCCCCAAGTGGTGGGTTAAAGAGAAACAACCACGTTTTCTGACTTTGATAACCCCCACAAACAGTCAAAATAATGACCCCAGTGCTGACCAAGAAAAGCCTTCAAAAAAACTGACCCGCTGCTGCCCAGGAGCAGGCCGCGTAGGCCGGAGCCACAGGGTCCGGGATGCCAGGCAGCACCGTGTTGCGGAAAAGGCGACGCACGCATCTGAGCGACAGATCCCAATGCACAAGGAGTTTCTGGGGGAACTTGACGGTTGCCAGTTTCTAGGGGGAATTTGGGAAGACGGTCATGGATGCCAGGCTGGGCCGGGTTTGAAGGAGAAACTCGGCTCCCCGGAACCCCACACAACAACCCCCCCAGCCCCGAAAACCCCTTGGGGCCACAACGGCGAGGTCAGCACCCGGGCCAGAGTCAACGCCTGGCGCAAGTTTGGAACTGATCAACCCGTGCATAAAAATAGGGGGAATGCTTCTTCCTGTGGGGAATCAGGCCACTTTTGGAGGGGCCAAAAAACAACCCCCTAGTACTAAACTGGGGTTGATGCATATGGGGTCAACATTGCCCGTTGTGGTTTGACCCGGTGGGGTTCGCTGAGTCTTGTGGGGAAGCGAGTCTCAATTTAGAGCTTGCGCAAACAATGTGAAAAACATACAGGGCGGCACCTTTTACCAGGAATGCATCTGCACGCTAAAGATGGATGCCCAAATTTTCTAAGCTGACCCTCTAATTAGCTAGTGTTAAGCACGGCGCGCTCTAAAGCGCAAACCGCAATGCGATAGCCTGAAGCGTATTGGCGCACACTACACTCCAGTTGACCCTCGAAAGTTCGTTGGAAACAGCAGGGAAAACTCAAACTGAAAGACAAAGGGCGCGCATCCCAACGCCCAGTCAATCAATTGCAGTCAGTCCCCTCGAAGCTATTCATCAAAAAAACGTGGCTCCCTTGGCTTATCCAATGTCTCGATGCCCGTTTCTGAGACGTCGACTACCAGGATGGCACCAATGGCGGTGCTGGAAAATCGACGAGCACCCATTGCTCGCCCGTTCCTGCTCGGACAGGCAAACGACCCTGCAAGCTTGCTCCATGTGGCTGTGGGTCAAGACCAATGGTACCATTTTAGGGTAGGTGCACCACCCATTCTAATCTATTCTGGAGGGGATTGGGATGTTCACTGGGGGTACGATTTGGATTTTGACCCACGGCCATGTTGGCAATGGCTAGGAGTGATACAATGAAACCCTTTGGGAGCAGGCGGAGGAGGAGCCCTGCACGGCGAACACAGCCCCGCAAAGAAAGCATGACTTGCGAAGAGAAGGACACGGGACCTGGCGGTTTGCCTGATCTTGAAGGGATTCCAATCTCTGTGCCCAGAAAGCCGTCATCTGCAGCTACCTCAGCTTTGCCTCCAGCATCTTCTTCCCCAAATCTCCCTTCCTGCCCCCACCGCGGCGCATTGATTTCCAGATATTTTTTCCGACCTTCTCTCTGATACCAAAGAGGCTTCCCATTCCCAGGGCCAACTGACTGGTTTTTAGATCCCTCCAAGCGGAAAGCGGGCTCCCTACCAGTCCTGCGCGTCTTCTTGTGGATCGGATCCCGGCGCTCCCAGCCGAACTCTGCGCATTCGATCGCGTTCGAACGCCGATCTGGTCAACTTCAGATCTGAACATACCATGCAAAAACCATGGTATGTTTCACATGTTCAAACCGGGAAAACGCATTGCCAATACAAATGGAAATTTCTACGGAGGCCCTCAAGAGCAACCACCTCCACCATCTGTCCAACTCACGTTCTTGGCTCCAACCTGACACAATCCACAAAAGTGTACTACGCACTCCTTTTCCATGAGTGATGGATGGCTTCCTTGATTCGCTGACAGAAAGTAAACACCATGTATCCTGCACGACTCACCACTTGCTCCTCTGCAACTCAAGATGTCCGCTTCAGAATAGAGCTTATGTATCAAAGGCTTTCCTGGCGGAAATTCTCTAGCATTTTCCTCTGGTTGCCGTCCTGCGAGTTAATCGCAAGTTGCAACTAGGCGTGCTGGTTTCGCATCGCACGTGTTGCTCCACCAATTTTCCGTCCAAAACCTGGCTGCAAAATGCCTCAGTCAGTGAGCGGGAAAAGAAAAACTGCGATGAAGAAAACCAAGCGGTTTTCACAGGGCAGCCAAGCGACAAATACAAAAATAACTCAAATGATTGCAAATGCTTGGCGCCATCTGGAAATACCTTTCTTTGGGTACCCTTTTTTGCGCTGGTTTTTGGGAAACCGAGAGGAATGCCATCATTTTGGGGGTGTCTGAAAGAAAGGACGCGCCCATCTGTTTGTAATTCGGCACCGACCGACCATTTTGAAGAGCCGCAAGTTGCCAATTTCTGGGAGGACAAGAATCTAAAAGATTCAACGCATTGAGCAAAGACACATTGTGGGTTAAGGCCTGTTGCACTGCACCTGGAGCAGGAGGTATCATTGTCCCCCCTGTGAAACGAAAAGAACGCCGGACAAGCTGGCTATTGCAGTGCATCTGCAATGCGTGGCAAGCGTGCCCACGCCTACACGACAGACAGCAGTAGTAAGGAAAGATAATTTGCGGTTTTGGCCCGAAAAGGAGGCATAATCGGTACTTTTCGGGCCAATGTCATCGCTTTTTACTGGGATGTCACCGCTTGTCACCGGGTTCCGCGGGGTGAGAAAGGGCACAAAATGGCTAATTTCCGGAACTTCTGAAAACCTCGTTCTTTTCGGCCAGGAAACGTGAGCTACGGGGCCTTTGGGGGGTGACGGCAGCCGGCCGAGCTTGTCATTGTTTCTGTGACACATGTCATCGTTTCTGTGACAGATGACATCGCTGCGTCCTCGGTTCTGCGAGGTATGTCATCGTTTGTGTGGCAAAAGTCGTCGTGTCTGCGGTGCGCGTCGTCGTCTCAGCGTCACAAGTCATCGATTCCGCGATGTCATTGTTTCTGTGACACATGTCATCGTTTCTGTGACACATGTCATTGTTTCTGTGACACATGTCATCGCCGGGATTCGAGCCCCAGCCCAGGGTGCTGCTGAGAGAGGCGCGGTTACCGACTGAGCTACGGGACCTTTGGGGGGCGACGGCAGCCGGCCGAGCTTGTCATTGTTTCTGTGACACATGTCATCGTTTCTGTGACAGATGACATCGCTGTGCCCTCGGTTCTGCGAGGTATGTCATCGTTTGTGTGGCAGAAGTCGTCGTGTCTGCGGCGCGCGTCGTCGTTTCAGCGTCACAAGTCATCGATTCCGCGATGTCATTGTTTCTGTGACACATGTCATCGTTTCTGTGACACGTGTCACTGTTTCTGTGACACATGTCATCGGCCCAGGGCGGTGCTGAGAGAGGCGTTCTACCGACTGGGCTACGGGGGCTTTGGGGTGCCACGGCAGCCAGCCGAGCTTGTCATTGTTTCTGTGACATCTAGATGTCATCGTTTCTGTGACACCAGCAGCGAGGCCGAAGTGAGTCCTCCAACGCCTCACTTCCGCACGTTTTCCGCAGTGTGTCCTCCGACGCCACACTGCCTAGCGAGGCCGGCTCCGCGGCTTCGGTCCAAAGCGAGGCCGGCTCCGCGGCTTCGGTCCAAAGCGAGGCCGGCTCCGCGGCTTTGGTCCAAAAGCGAAGTCGCCTCTTCCAGGGGCCACTTCGTGATAACCACACGTTTTCCGCAGTCGCCTCTTCCAGGAGCAAATGTGCGCAAACAACTCAAGGGCGTGTTATGAACTCATATCACCTCAAAAAGGGGGGTTGTGACATTACGACACAGGGTGCTACAAATACGTACCACCCGCGACCGGAGTTCAGTCACTCCTAAGAAAACATGTTTGAAGGACCAGTCACCGGCAACATCCCGGAGGTCCTGGACAACGGAGAGGTAACGGAAGGCACGCACGCCACCGCAGGGCAGCTGGCCCTCGCTCTGACGCCCTACGCGCAAGTGGCAGACCTGGCCGTGAACACGGCAGATCTGGCAACAACGCTGCTGCCATCCAGTCCCTGGACGACCGGGTCACTGCAGAGCTGGCTTCGAAGCTGGACAGCAGCGCATTGGCGCCGGCAATCGCACCTCTAGCCACGGCAGCAGCCCTGGCCACCACGGGACGGGCAGGTGGCTGCCCACGGGAGCAGCATCGCCGCGCTGCACAGCTCGTGGAGGGTGTGGTGGCCACGAAAAGCACCCCCAACGTGTGTGCGCAACAAAATCCTTTGAAGGCTTTTAAACTTCATGAGTTCCCTGCAGGAATTCGAGCAAAGGAAAGCGGCGCATGAACCTGAAGCCCTCACCGCCGAGCCTGCACTGACTGCAGATGATGAGATCGAGGTCGTGGGCGACACCAGGCCTGAGGAGCTTTCGAAGATCGCTGCAGCAGCTGCGGCGTGGACCTGAAGCTCTCGAACTACAACAGCCATGAACGGCCCCATCGCCTCGGCCAACAACGCCACGCTGGCCACGGTGGCCGCCAACTACGGCCTCAAGACGGTGGTGGACCAGCACTCCCTCGACATCGCAGCGAGGATCACGCCGCTGGAGGTGGCCAACGCTCTCCTGGGCGTCGTCACCGCCGCAGCGCTAGCCTCGCAAGCCGAGACGCCTCCATCGGGCCTGCAGGCCTCCAAGGCGGACGCCATTGCCCTGACCGCGTACGCCCTGCAGTCGGCAGTCGACACTTCCTCGGAGGCGGACTCGAAGATTGCAGCCGCCCTCCTGGACGCCGTGACCGCAGCAGCCCTCGACGCCGCCCTTGCAAGCAAGGCGGACGCAAGCGCGCTGGCCGCCCTGCTTTCCACGGTCGCCACTGGAGGTAGACACCAAGATAGCACATGCCCTGCTGGGTCTCGCCACCAAGGCCTTCGTCGCAGCGCAGCTTGCTAGCCGGGATACCAGCATCTCAGCGCTCCAGGGCTCCAAGGCCGACGCGACGCTGCTGGCCTCGTACGCCACGAACGCCGCGCTCTCCGCCAGCGAGACCACGCTCCAGAGCGCCCTCGTCGCAATTCTCGCGGACCTCGCCGCCCTGCAGCTTTCCGGCGGCGGGGGAGTTGCTAACGCGCCGGCCTGGGCGGGGCTCACGAGTTGGGAGCTCGTTCGCGGAAGCAACGTCGTTCGCAACCTGCATCTGGGGGCTCCTCTCTCTGCTGCGCTGGCCAACGCCGACGACACGCTGAGCATCACGGCCGACTGCTACTCCATAGCGGCAGCGGAGCGGCCCTCGCGACGGCGCTGCTGGCCTACTACACCTCTGCGCAAGTGGACGCGCTGTTGATCGACTACCGAACGGGGACGGCGCAGGACGCACCTGCTTCTTGTCATGAGGCGGACGAGGGGAACGACCATGTAGTGAATTGAGAATGGGGCTCTTCGCGAAGTTCTTGTCAAAAGATTTCCCATCAACGGCGGCAGCACTGGCCATGGGTAGAAATGCACTTGGTGTCACTGGCTCTGAAGGTCTGGAAGGGGAAGGTGCGGTCACCACGGGCATGGTGGGCGGCGTGGTAGTAGCAGAGGCATCGTGAGCTTTGCGTGTTGCGGCAAGTTCAGCTTTGAGAAGCTCATTTTGGCGTTGGAGTGAGTGACAATTCGCGACTGCATCAGCTTTGGGTGGCCGCGGTGAAATGGCTTGGTGCTGCTGCGCAAGGTGCTCGAGGATGTTGTTGGCCAAATGCTCATGAATCTCGATGCGCGATTGAAGTCCTCCAAGTTGAGCCCCAGGGAGCTGGCAGTGTCCTTCTTGAGGGTAAGAGGTTGAGCTGCTCCACAAAAGGGCTTCGGTTCTGGTACGGAATCCTTCCCAGGTCACAAAGCGGCCGTGAGAAAAAGGACGTAGCAACCAATTTGAAAGGCCACCATGTATTGCTTGAACTAAACGTACGTCACAAATGTCAAGCTCGGCCATTCCACGTTCACGAGTGTGAGGAGTATTGGCGACTGAAACTGGTAGCGTGAAGGAGTAGAGCTGGTTGCGATCCAGAAGCCCTTTTTCAGAAGTCCACTCCGCTGGAGGTGTGAGCCAAAGTGGTTGCCCTGTTGCCATGGGGCCGGAAGGCAGGCGTTGAGTGCTCTGTGCAGCTGAAGAACTGGGCGCAGCGGAATTCGCGAATGTAGTCGATGTTGGCATAGGCTGATGCGCAGGTGGAGCGTGAGGAGCACGATGACAAGGATCGTGCGAAAGAGGAAGTCCAGACGCAGGGGGCGTATGGTGCAAGGCAAGGAGTGGGAGTGAACGGTGCTGGTGCATGATGCGTTGTTGGTCATCGAGTGGTTGTGCGCTGTAGGCATGGGTGGCGACGGTGGAACAGAAGCAGCGCCATTCGGACCCTGCCACATCGAGGGGTTGAGCCAGTCTTGAGACTCTGCTTCGCGTTGATCCTCACCACGATCATTACGCCTGCGCGCTTTGCGAGGCGGCGATTCTGATCGCCCACGGCGGTGCCGAGTACGAGAACGCTCACGGTCATATGTTCAAGCGCAAGGCGAGGATTCCGAAAGTCCCAAAGCTTGAGACACAAACCACTCACAACCATGGCACAGGCATGTGAATGCAAGACAGAAATGACAATGGTCAACGGTAGTAATGGTAAACGGAAGCAACGGTCAACGATATCAATGGTCAGCGGTAGCAATGGTCAACGGTGGCAATGGTCAACGGTGGCAATGGTGTAGGAAGTGGTTGACGCAATCTTCCCTTTAGTGAAACCTCGTTTCTGCTTAAAGTGAAATTCCGCTGGTCTAGTGATCGACGCCAATGTCAAATAAAACGGCAACGCCGTCCCGGAGCCACACGATGGGTGCATCCGAGGGTCCCCCGAAACGGGGTAAACACGCCTAAACTCCCGAAGGAGGTTGCTTATCTTCGAGTACAACTTTCGAGCACAACTTTCGAGCACAACTTTCGGCTTGCAAGACACTTGGCTTTCCGGCAGAAGCGAAACCGCTACAGAATCAACAAGAAGCACTTACAGCGAGAGAAACAGCGGGGCAAAAGGACATTGTATCACTCGCAGGAACACAGAGCTGATCAGGCTCTGCTTCCCGTGCAATCAGGTAGCTTCGTTGGACGTGGTTCCTGATTGCACGCCACGTCCCCCTGCTATGACTTATGAAATGGTTCCAGGGTAGATCTGGAACTCGGCACACACACACAAACACACACAAACACAAACTGCCAACCTGACTCAGCTTCAACACTGCAAGACAAAGAAAGTCTATGTTTGTGTGTTTGTGTGTGTTTGTGTGTGTGTGTGTTGGTGTGTGTTGTGTGTGTGTGTGTTTGTGTGTTGTGTTTGTGTGTCTGTTTGTGTGTGTTTGTGTGTGTGTGTGTTCGTGTGCATTTGTGTGCGTTTGTGTGTGTGTGTTTGTGTGTGTTTATGTGTGTTTGTGTTTGTGTGCTTGCTTGTGTGTTTTTGTGCTTATTTGTGTGGAGGCTGGACCTTGCAACCCTTGCAACTTGCAAGCAGAGAAAAACGTTCAGTGTTTGCCAAGTCTGTTGAGCTTCTGGGAACACTTGCAACTTTGCAACCTTGCCACGCCTGCAGTTTTGCAGCCTTGCTTGGCAGCGCAGTGTCTCTCTCTTTAGAGGGGATTCTCCAAACGGGTTTTGATGCAGCTGAGGGGCTTCTGACACTCTGTCCGTCCAGGAAACGACCTCGTCCTGCAAAGAAATCGAGAGCAAAAGCGTGGCAGAGAGTCCCGTACCTGCACTATATCGATACCTCGATATGCGGAGCGAATTTGCCCCGTAGCTGCGTTTCTGCAAGGCAAGCGAAGAAAAAACAAGGAAAAAACGAGAAAAAAAGGGTTCCAAGAAAAAGGGTGCCCAAAAAAAGGTTTCCTGTGAGGGCACGCTTGCCTTGCAGAAACGCAGCTACGGGGCAAATTGGCTCCGCATTTCGAGGTATCGATACAGCGCAGGCGCGGGGCTCTCTGCCACACTGTTGCTCTCGATTTCTTCGCACAACGAGGTCGTTTCCTGGATGGACGAGTGTCAGAAGCCCCTCAGCTGCATCAAAACCCGTTTGGAGAATCCCCTCTAAAGAGAGAGGGTTCCAAAAACAAGGGTTTCCTTTGAGGGCACGCTTGTGTTGCAGAAACACAGCTACGGGGCAAATTGGCTCCGCATATCGAGGTATCGAGAAAGTGCAGGCACGGGGCTCTCTGCCACACTTTTGCAAGTGTCAGAAGCCCCTCAGCTGCATCAAAACCCGTTTGGAGAATCCCCTCTAAAGAGAGAGGTTGCGTTTGTCAATATTGATCCATCATCCGTCAGCTTCCGTCCGACAGCTTAAGCCGCGTCAGCCTCCGTCCGTGTTCGTCAGTTTCAGGTTGCGATCCGTCAGTTTAAGGTCGTGATCCGTCCGTTGTTGTCAGTTTACGGTCGTGATCCGCCAGCTTCCGCCCATTTTCGTTAGTTTCATATCATGTCGCTGCAGATGTTGCTTCAAGTGTATCAAACTTCACATGGAAGCGTTTGAGCCCAGCTTGGAGCAACGCTTTTTGATGAAAGCTGACGCGCCCTTGAGCAAAAGCTCTTGTTCTTTGGCCTTGGGATGTGCTTGTTGCTTTCCAGTCGGATGGACGATCTATTTGATTTCGAAGCTTACCAGTTTCAGGGTCAGTGGGCACAGGCGCAATTCTCACGTTGCTTGCCGAGAATGCCACCTGCAAGGCAATGCCGCCTCGCAGCAGTGCAGTGTGGGTCTGCTCTTCAACAAGCTTCTCTGAGCGCCACGCTCAACAAATAGCATCAAACAATTGTGCACAAGTTGCCTCAAAAAAACAAACTGGCAAGCCACGAGCGCAATCATTTCCTCCGCACCTCTTCAAATGGTTCGGTATTACATCTGCGCACTTAGGCACAAGGAGGAATGTCTCGGTGAAACAGCTGTTGACCAGCGCGTTGCTGGTCCTGTACCCATTGCACGCACATTTTCTGCTTGTCTTGAACACCGCAGCCTGATGTTCAAAAGTGTGAACATTGACCTCCCGTACGCTTCAAGAGTCAAGCAAAGTTGCACTGCAACGCAACAACTGTGCCTGCGACTGCACCCTTTTGTCACTGCACAGGGGTGAAACGTTGTGCCCCAGCATTGCCTCAGCCGAGAATAGCAAGTGACCACAACGATGCAAGTTCACAAGTGTAGAGCACTGCTGCGCTGCTGAGGTGCCTCAAACTATGCGGCTCCAGCAGCTCCAGCTGGCAGCATGAATCCGTAGCAGTCTGCCCTGACAGTTGGGCAACGGCACAACCCAAAGTTGAAAGGCATCGGAACCAAGTGCTCGGCTCGTCTGTCTCACGGAGACTTGCTGACATCTTCTCTTCTTTCACCCAGCGGCCGTCCTGCAAAGTCTAGCTGAGAGACGGCAAGGGGTGAGGTGTGGGGCATGGAACAAATGGGGGTGCGATTGGACATGCAAAGCTCTCCTCTTTGCTGTAAATGTCAATTTCATCAGCATCGCATATGACTCGGTTTGGCTTCTCCTGCTTGATAGCCTCAAGCAACGCTCAGAGTTGAAATCAAGCAAAGCCTCCCTCTTTGTCATCACCCTTCTGCAAACAGCTCGCAAGACAGGATGAGCGAAATTCGGCTTGAGCCCTTTCAAGCGCGGGGCCTTCTTCAAGTCATCCACCTGACATCCCCGCGAAGCATGAAGCAGCATTTCCGAAGGCAAAACAAAGTGAGGGCAAAGTGGCGCAGCTGAGGCGTCGGCATCTGAAACACTAGCAGTGACTTTGAACGCGCTGCCAATGATCTCAGGCTCCTCCTTGCAACGCACAAGCACTGCAATCCGGTTCAGTCGACCCTTTGACAGCTTTTCTCGAACATGAACGCAGGGCAGGCAAGACTGCACACAGCTAGTAAGGCCCGGGCAATGCTTTTCAGCTGACGGACCCACACCGCAGCTGATGGTTGCCTGCCTTGCAGGCGACAATCCTATTGGTTTCCACTGGCCCTGAAACTGGATAAGCTCCGAAATCAAGCTTGAATACATCCAACTAGAAAGCAACAATCCAATCCAAGGGGTAAGTACAAGAGGCAAGAAATGATATGTAGGGCGTTGGTCTGACAGCGCCAAATGAATGATCCAGCGCATGGATTGTAGGGGAAATCTACGTTGAGCTTTGAGACATTATTTGCTTGAAAAGAACATGATCGGCCCAGCTTTGCTTGCAGCTATTCAAGGGCAACCTACCCGGCAGCGGTCCACAAAACAAAAGTGAGGAAAGCAACGCTTGAGGACCGCTGCAAATCCCATTTGCTTTGCAAATTGGGGTGCGGCAATTGAAAGAGAGACCATACGAGAAGGAAACCAAACACTCGTCTTTGACAGCAACTCCTGACCACGGACATGCGTGTATTTCTTGCAGATTCTAGTCCTTGCGAGCTTAACAGGCCCAAACTGAGTCGGTGCAATGCGCATGGAGCTGTCTCGAACTCCAAGAAAGGCGTGTTCAGCACATTGCTTCCAAGCTGCTGGGCTCACATGCTTCAACGTAAACCTTGATACAGTTGCGCAGGTAGCTTGTGGCCGGGATGAGCACCTGCGTCGTGCTTCTGTTGCTGAACATGTCATCCTTCAAGTCTTGGTCCAAAAAGGTGGTCGTCTCTCTGTTGATGACGCCGCCGAAGTTCTTCTTGGCGATGATGCGGGCGCCCTTCTGGCTCTCCGTCTCCCCGTCTGCGCTGCTTTCCTCGATGGGGGACCACCCCTGTCGCGCAAGGTTCTCCAAGTGTTCACGGGTGAGCGGGTCTTTGGCCAAACCAGCCAGCCCGTCTGTACCTCGGACGCTGAAGGGGTCGAAGGAGTCTTCTGCACCAAGCTCGAACTGCTCAAGAAGCTTATCGATTGCCTGCTGGCAAAGAAGTATGTTGCCGCCGAAGATCATGTAGAACTCCTGGCAACGCGAGTGAAACAAACTCTCGCATCGACCTCGAACATCCGTTGTTTTTTGGTAGTCGTGCGTGTTTGTATTGCCGTTCGTGTCAAAACTAACTTGTGATGCGCACACGCAAGCAAGCCTACGCTAACCAAAAACCCCAAGAACGCTCCTCCGCCACATCCCGGGGCAAACCCCACTCTGTCAGCAAAGCCAACATTGGCTCCCTTTCAACCTCCGGAATCACGATTGTCTGAAGGGCATCGAACTTATTGAAACCAAGTGTTTCTAGGCCCCATGGGAAGGCGAAATCGGAGGCAGGCAAGATGACGCAAGCCTGGCAGCTTTCCTTTGTCATTGCCACAAAGGTGGTAAGGGCCCGTGAGGCTGCTTCCCTCTTGGATTTGCTGTCTCCATTGCCATTCGCGTTCGGAAAAGCAATGTTGGCTTCGTCGATGATCATTGTCGGGGTCTGTTTCATTGCAGCTGCCGCATCAACAAAAGCCCAGAGAAACTCTTGCGGCTTGGGCACATTCAGCAATTCGGAGAAAGCAAGTTCCACTCCACCCTCCGCATCACCCTTCTTCAAGCTCTCCTTGCCAACTGCTCGAGCAAGGGCAATCATGACGTCAGCCACTTTCCGCGCCCAAGGGGGCACAGTCTTTGCACTCCAGACTTTTTTGGCTTTGGCTTGAAGGCATTCCAAAGCATCCGTTGACTCGGGCTGGGGTGGGTGGCGCATGTTGACGTAGAGCAACGGGGAGTCAGCGGCGACAACTCGATCCATCTTTTGCATAATCTTGGTCTTGCCAAGGGACTTGCCTCCAATGACAAGGTACAAGCCCGATTTTTGCATAGCCTGACCAGGGTTTTGCGAGGAGGTCACCAATTCTCACACCAAACAACACAAGCTTACTTTGCACTCAGCAAAAACAAGGAGCTCAGGCCTTCTGCAGTGCTTTGATGAAGCCAGTTCGTCCAGCGATCTGGTCGCTCTTTTTGTAAGCCTCTGCGGCCGCGCTGACCCCTTGCAAGTATTCAATGTCACTGATGCCCTTGTCTTGGGCAACTTCATGCATGCGCTTTGGGATGTTGAAGGTCACGCCGTGGAAGCCGAAGACCAAGAGGAAAGGCAAAGCGACCGCAAGGCGCCTGCAGCGAGCTGAGGCGCTGCGTTTGCAAGCCATGATCCTGGGCCATTGCAAATGTTTTTCTGGCGCATATCAAAACCTGAGGTGCGGATGGCTGATGCTTCGGAACTGCCTTCAACATTCCATAGATCTGAACTGTTCTCTTGTTCTCAACTTGAGCCAACGGCGGAGAAACGCTGATCACTCCATTGTATTATTCAACCCGCATTCTGTTTCTCAGACTTCAGGACCAGGCCGCAACCCATAGCCATAAAATCGAAACAGGACCAGTCCCCAAGCAAGGCAAACCCCCCGCCAAAAGGCCACCAGTCTTTGGATGCACTTTTGCCAGCTTCGGGGGAGCCCAGCCGAGAAAAAACTTTACAAACAAAGCTGTGGACGCAATGAGGAAGGTCTTATCTTACGTTAAATGAAAGCAACTACCTGGCTTTATAGAGGAAGTCAGCAGGAAGATATGCCACACAACAAGCACGAATAGCCTGGCAAATGGATTGCACAGTTCGTTCTGCATTGCAAGAAAATGCGAGCAAGAACGGGAAGGACGCACGACACGCAAGAAGTTCGGAGACACCGCCCAAAAATGCGAAACGTCAACCCGGCAGTCCCAAAACGCATGCCCGCTCCCGCAACTAATTCTCGCCCCCGAAGCGCTCCCAAAACTTTCCCAAACGTACCCTGCTTAGTGAAGCCCTGCACCAAACCCATTCAATGAGCCTCCTTCCTCCATGAAGACTCGTGAATATGAACCTGCTGGAACTTCAAGGTGCCTGAAAGCCCGACTTTTTGCAGGCAAAGAGGCCCTGAGGCGCTACCCCTGCAGCGTCGCTGCCCAAAACCCACAGCCCTCCCAAAGCGGATTACCTCACCCCAAGCAAAGCCGCTCAAAACGCTCCCCCCAACGCGTCTCTGTGACGCTGCCAGCGAAGCAAGCTGACCTGTCGGGACACAAAGCTGACTGACTCGGACATAAGTTGACGGATTGGGGCAAAACACTATGGAGCAAAAAGCTGACGGATTGGGACCTGTGTGGCTTGCACAGCTTGATGAGACGCTGCCCCAAACTCGCTTGATGCTTCCCTGCCCCAACCCCACAGCACCCAGCTTGATGCGTTGCTGCCCCACATTTCTTACTCCTTCTGTTGGCGCTTGTTCGGCACCCTGCCCGTTCAGCACACCGCGCTTGCTCAGCGCCCGCTTCTCAAAAAGAATGATCACTCCCCTGCCAGCTGCCGCTCCAGCAACATCAGCCCCAAGACGTAGCAGCAGCTGGCAGGTCTCAAAAAAATGTTTAAAAAAAATATCGTGATGTGTAAGCAGCGACAACGAGGTCCAACCTCTCGCCGATGCACTCGTCGATCCGTTACAAGAGGCACGGCTCAGGACACCTGCAAAACTTGGGGGAGCCTTGGGAAGAAGGACCTGGCACAAACTCAATGATGGGACGCGGGCCCTGGCATGTGGAACGACAGCACAATGAAACCGGGAAGGATCTTGAAAAACCCAGGTTGCCTGAACACCTGCACACACCTGCCCAGTTCCAACAACAGCAATCTTGGGGACAGCACCACCAGCATTGTCCAGCCAAAAAACGTTCGTGCTGTTTCCCGAACACGCGCTCACTGTTGCCAATCTAGAACAAAAACAAGTGTATTCCGTGTTTCAAAGGGGAGGCAAAAAAGGGCTTTCCAAATGCGCCTTGTTGCGCTTGCAACTGCGCCTGCGCTTGCCGCAGCGCCAAGCCAAATAAATGGAGCTCCTACCAAATGCATCGTCAGCCTCTGCCTCTGCGGCAGCTCTTACACTCACGCATCTGTGCACAAATCTGTGAAAATACGGCACATGCAAATCGAAAAACGCTAAAAAATGAACGTCACCACAGCTCGCCCCCACCATGACAGCGGAGAGCCCAAAAGTGCACTCCGAGGCTCCTTGGCAGCTATGAATCAACCGCGCGTTGCAAACAAAAACCTGGGCCACATGCTTATGCCCTTTTGTTCCGCAGCTCGCGCTCCTGGCACTCCAGCAACTCCTGTACAATCGGCAAACCGGCCCCAACATCACCTCCTGCAACCCTCGCGCTGCTGGAAACCTGTCCACGGAAAACTAATGAAAAAAACAAAACAACGCCATCATGGTTGACATGCAAGTTCCATTGGCTCTACCAAGTTCACAAGCATGGCGCATGAAACTCACATGTTCAAGAGGTTATAAGATTTGCTCGCTTCACATGCGCAGTCAATGTTCAAAGTGTCACAACACGGCGAGAGGTGAAATCAAACACGATCTCAAACACATTGGCTTGGCGAACGCTTCGACCAACAAGGCACAGTCATAAACAAAAATCATTGACTGAAATTGGTTGTTCCAAAGTTTGTTCAGAACATATTCCATGGGTGCGTATTTGCTTGACGCTGAATGAAGCCTCAAATTCCTCTGTTTTCCAAGTTCGTCTCCAAAACTGCAACAAAACGTAAACCCTCTTGATGAACTATCGCTATACTCTTGTTCGGTAAAACTCATACCATTTGAGCAATCGGTGTTTTGCATTTTGTTTGGAAACGAGACACGCGAGCACATGTTGAAAGCAGCACCATTTTTTTCACCCAACAGCTGGGCTTTTTTGACGCATCAACCAGCCCAGGTATATACAAGGCAACGCCAACAACACAGCCGGAAAAGCTGTTGCCGCTTTCCGTTTTCCAACTTGTTCGGGCAAAACCTTCCACATGTGGCTGTCCCTTTTGGGGGCGCTTTATTATGTAGGATCCCTTCGGCCACGCTAACATGCATTTAAAAAAGGGACCCATCTTAAATGTCGCACACGCATGCATATGATTCCGCATGTAAGTTAACCAGAACACCGCTCAACTACTGTAGGCGCCAAAATTACAAAGCATACACGAACGCCAAACCTTTCAATTTCAACTTCGAAACCTACCAAAAACATATCTCTGCCTCCTGCATCTGAGCATTTCCATATTGCACTTGCGCACCGACCAAAACGCGCGTAGCAACTAGACCCTGCCGCGCTTAGTAAGTAGACCCCGGCGTACTTAGTAAGTAGGCCCCGGTAAGCGACCCCGGCGTACTTAGTACTCGGCGTGCTTAGTAAGTAGGCCGCGATCAACTTACTAACTTGAATATCGTACTTGATAATTTACTTAGTCAATGTGAGAGGTGTTTGTTTAGTAACTTCATCAACTTAACATGGCTTAGATACAAAAACCTTCCCGAAGTAGGCCGTAGCAACATAACCAACATACTATCTACATAGCACAAGAGCGTCAATATAGCAAGTAGGCCAGGTGAACTTGATAGAGTTAACCCAGTTTATAACTTGGGTTAGAACATGTTAGGGAGCAATATATAAGTAGCGCAACCAGCGCCATCTAGCCGGTCATCCAAGTACTCGATAGCAGCAGCGGACGCGGCCCTCGCGACGGCGCTGCTGACCTACTACACCTCGGCGCAAGTGGACGCGCTGCTGGTCGACTACCGAACGGGGGCGGCGCAGGACGCAGAGACGACCAGCGCCATCGCAGCTGCGCTGCTTGCCTACTACACCTCGGCATAGGTGGACGCACTGCTGGCCAACTACCGAACGGCAAGCGCTCAAGACACCCAGACGCAGCCTGCCATCACGGGCGCGCTGCACGGTGCCGGTGCCTGGAAGCGCGCGCCGAAGTGCAGCTTCGCAATCCCGTTCGGGGGCACGGTGAAGTACATCTTGGCGGTGCTCCAGGCGCCCTGGTCCCCCACGAAGCTGCCGCAGAGGGTCATAGACGTTGTCGGCCGCGGACGCCACGAAGTTGGAGGCCGTGGCGAGGCGACACCGGCAGGAGGAGCTCCCGGCCGGGAGTCAGGTTGTAGATGCGCACGATGTTCCAGGGGTTCACTGCCAGGGTCAGGGTGTAGCCGTCGACGCTCACTGCCCGGCAATGCTTGCGGCCGTTGCAGTGTCCTGGTCGGCAGCCGAGCGATATATACGCACGCCACCAGCGCCGAGGTGATCTGGTTGGTGGTGAAGACGTCCTGGTCCGGCCCCGTCCGGTAGGCCGGCCTCCAGATCCTGCAGGACTCCGCTCCGGAGGCCGGCAAGGCGGACACGACGGCCTCGGTGCTGCTGCTGAAGCACGAGTTCCTCGACGGCGGGGCCGACGACGTCACGCTGGCCGCCCTGGGCGAGGTGCTGCTGGCCCCGACCCTGACCAGGCTGGGCAGCGCTCCAACAGCCAGAGCTCCGGGCCTCTGCCGGGCGGCTTCGAGCTGGAGGGCTACGCCATGCCCTGAGCGCCTTCGCCAACATCGTGCGCACCTACACCCTGACGCCGGGGAGGCGCCACTCCTTCGGCTGCCGGCACCGGCTGGGCACGGCCTCCAATCTGGTGATGTACGTCAGCGCGGCTGACAACGACTACGCGGGCGTGACCGGCACTTTCCTCGGCACGGCTGCAAAGAGATGCAGCTAAATCGGTGCTGTGAAACAAATGCATGCTGTCATACTCTGACTTGGAAATGTCCTCCACCACAGAGAGCCTCACCGCAAGCTTGGCCTGATCGCTCCTTGTACACAGTGCAATCAAATTGTTTCCTCCACCAAAGTATGCAGCGTCCACGCAATCCTTCAGACTCTTGCACTGCTCAGGAATGCAGCGGTCAGCACAGCAATGCAACAAACAAATGCACAGCACAACGAGATGCACACCATCGCACGCTTGGCACATGTTTGCATCCACTGATCCACCTTATCCAGTATTGCTGGACTGTGACATGATCTATTGCGTGCACTACCACCAATTGAACAAACGTGAAGACCTGTGAAGACACCAAAACACTGGATATTCCAAACTACCCGGCCGAAGGCTTGAGTATGACATCAACGCGTAATCTGTTGACTCCGCCGACAATGCAAGCCTGCCAGATTGCTCGGAGCTCTTCGTTTCGTTCCGTTTATGGTCGCCCTCGCCTGACACATGGTGATCAACTTGGGAAAGCAACGCGTACCATTTGAAGAAAAACAATGGAATCTTATTCAACAGATTAAACCACCGAAAGCCTCAAACAGTTCCCGACACATGAATTGCAGCCACCCACAATGACCGGCCCCCCACGCGGTTGCAATTTGTTGGGAACTGCATCTGTGCTGCAGCTGTGCAGTTAAGCACAGCTGTTGCCAGTCCTGTACCCGTTGCATTCCCTGCTCGAGTTGAGCACCGTAGCTTGATGTTCAAACCTGCATGCACCCCCCCAACCCTACAAGCCAAAGAACGCCAAAGAAAGTCACACTGCAACGAAGCGACTTTCGCCCTTTTCCTGCAGAGCGTGAAACAATGTGTGTCTGCGTGGCCTCAGCCGAGAACATCAAGAGACCATCGCAAACTCGAACGGCATGCAAAGCACTGCCCTTCTCAGGTAGGTGCCTAAGACGCGGCACCGGCTGGTAGTACGAAGCCATAGCAATCTGCCCTGAGAGCTGGGCAACGCAAAACCCGAGGTCGAAATGCATCAAAACCAAGTGCTCGGCTCGTCTGTTTCACGCAGACTTGCTGACATCTTCTCTTCATTCACCCAGCGGCCGTCCTGCAAAGTCAAGCTGAGACACGGCAAGGGGCGATGTGAGAGTGTGGAACAAACGGGTGTGTTTTGACTCGCAAAGCTCTCCTTCTGGCAGTATATATATATATATATATCCATCTTGAACGACGGAATTGAGAGCTCTGCCTTGTTCTTTATCCCCTGAAGCAATCAGTGAACTGACGCACTACTGTCAAGCGGAAGGTGGAGCGCACCGCTTCGCGCGCGGCTTCCTTCAGGTCATCCTCCCCGCAAAGCGTGAAGCAGCATTTCCGAGCAGAACAGCGGAAGATACTTCAAGTGGCGCAGAGGGCGCTGCGTTAGCCAAGACTCCCTTGACTTGAAACGCATTGCCGGCGACCTCAAACTCCTTGCCGTCCTTGCAACTCCACAAGTACTGCAAACCAGGTCACGTCCATCCGTTTAAGCAATGTCTGGCAGTGGGTACCCAGAGCATAGAAGGCACTGTCTTGAGCAAGCACCGGAACTGTCCACAACACGTTTTTACTTGTAGTGACTTTGAACACGCTGCCAATGATCTCAAGCTCCTTGCCACCCTTGCAACGCACAATCACTGCAATCCAGCTCACATCCGTCCGTTTAACCAACGGCTCCGCGATTCTCACAAACGTCTTCGATTTTGGAGGTGGGAGACAAGTGGGGAGTTCTTCTGAGAAAAAAGTCGAGCCTTTGACAGCTTTGCTTGAACATGAATGCAGGGCAGGCAAGACTGCACACTGCTGGTACGGCCCAGGCAAGGCTTCTCAGCTGACGGACCCACACTGGGTGGTTGCGAGGCGGCACTGCCTTGCAGGTGGCATTCGAGGCAAGCAAGTTGATAAGTGCGCCTGTTGTTTTCTACTGGCCCTGAAAACTGGTCGAGCTTCGCAATCCACGTTCTGACATCTTTCAAAGCCAAAAAACAATGTTGAGTTTGAATGTTCAAAAGAAATCCAGCCTGGCTCAATGTACTCGAATTTCTGGGCAGAACTGATCTCAAAGAATGGTTCTTCATCCTTCCAGGAAGACCTCCTTGCGACTCCATCGCACGGGACGTAGAAGTCCACGACTTCCTTACCTTCTCGCTTGACGTAGACATGGTAGCCGGTGTGTGCGGGATTGGCCGCAAGTCCAACCACTTCTATACCGTCCTGCACCTCTCCCACAAGCTACCCTGCGTGCCGATGATGAGCAAGCACTTGCGCGTTGCATTTGCATAGTTTGCCACGTGGTCAAAGCGACTTCGATGCTCTTGAATTGCGGTTGATCCACGAGAAGCCATGACCGCTTCAATGGCAAAAGTCAAAGCGTCCGACATCGCACAATAGACGTCCACCTTCCCTTCATTTAGGCTCTCCAAATTGGCTGTGTTTGCAAATCCCAAGCGCAAACACAGCCTTCAACACCTGGATTATAGCACCTGTGTACTGAGCCTCAAATGGGAGTTCTTCTTTTGAAACATCAGAGGATTGCCTGGTTAGGCTCTTGCACCTTGACAGCCACCACCTCCGTGAAAAGCAAGTATGGCAGCGCTCGCAAAAGTAAATCTGTGCAAAAAGCAGGGTAGCTGTCTACATCCACTGACAGCTGCCGCCTCTTTGCAAGTGCTTGGCGGTAGTAGGAAGCCATGAGGTAATTGGAAACACCATATTTTGACCCCTCCTTCGCCCAATCCAGCAGCTCAAACTCCTCTTGCATTTCGTCAGTGTTTGGCAGAACAGGAAGTGTGAAACCATTTATTGTGAGCTCTCGACGGAGATTTGGGACCATAGCATCAGTTGGACCTTCACACAAAATGTCCACAAATTCTTGCGGTATGTTCTTCAGATCTGCAAATAATCCGTTCACGCGAATGGCGCGAACAGTCTGAAGCTTGCCCATCAAGCTATTATCCGGGGCTCCAGTCCAATCCCCTGTGTCCCATGCATGCCTCGCCTCGCCAAGGGAGCGAGTCAAATCCCACCGAGCGCTGTTCTTGCTCTGCTTCTTCTGCACCCATTCCATCGTATGAAGAGACCTCTGTGTCCACCACAAAAGTTCATAAAGAACACAATCGCATCCTCAAACAAATAGACATCAGCCTGGGCCAGTTGATCCACAAGCGCATTGGCATGTGGGATTGGGGGAGTCCACATGTACTTTGCGGTAACTTCGGCTGGTGTTGTGTAGGTCTGCCCTTGCATATCTTGTGCTTCAGACCCTGCAGATAATAGCAAAACCATTGGACGCCGGTCCAGATGCAGGATGTTTTCAGGAACTGCGGGTAGAACCCGGGGCAAGCAAAAAGCAAGTGGCATTCATCGAAAACCAGGACCTTGCCATTATCATGTATGTGTTTGATTGCATCTTTCATGCTCCTGCGTGCTACATCACGAGTAGAGGCCTCACTGTCCAAAGCTGCCGTGAATTCTATCTGCCAGTTCTCATAGGTTGCATTTTGAGGATGAGGAGCATGGAATGACAAAAATTTGGACGGCTGCATCATACAAAGATATTTTGCCAATGTAGACTTGCCGCTTGCCATCCAAGGGGATGAACACGTCGGTGGTGAAGACTGCGGGCTCCTCTGCTTTTGGAATTCTGCGCTTCACTGGCATCGCTTTCATCAGCCGCTCTACGAGATCCTTTTTTCGCCCTGTCACCTTCAAACCCTGATCGCGCAGTTTGTTCTTCAACTTTTCCACTGTCAACTCCTGGAGTTGTGTTCGGGTGGCTTCTCTG
Source organism: Effrenium voratum (assembly GCA_963377175.1). NCBI lineage: Eukaryota > Dinophyceae > Suessiales > Symbiodiniaceae > Effrenium > Effrenium voratum. Next base: position 36,978 of record CAUJNA010000210.1, on the reverse strand, counting down.
CCTGAGCCCGGTATCGCTAGAGATTGATGTGAGCTGATGGGCAGGTGCAAGAAGCACAGCACGACAGTCACAATCGCAGCAACAACGACTCTGAAGCCAGGACGTGATTGACCAACTCGATGGCGAAGGAATGTTCCTACCCTTAGAATGTTCTATTGAAAGTTTAAAAGAAACATGGTTTGTGATTGTCGCGCAGACACATTCTCAGAGCCATACATTACTGCAGCCTGTGTCAAAAATATATGATGCACTTGAGAACTTCTTTTTTTGCGGGCTTCCAATGAAGGATGGACCTGATGCTCACAAACTCGTCTTGAGAGGCAATGATGAAATGCAAGTCTTCAACTCTGCGAGACCGTGGTTTGTGGATTTGTTTTTTGGATTGTGGTTGTGTGTTGCTGTGTAAATCTTAGCGAACGACTGCGTAGTGGCTGAATTTCTTGGCGGAACCAGGTGGCAATGTGTCTTTCAAAAGAAGGGACACAACCCGTGAGAGATGTGTGGCAAGGTCACTCGATGCAAATTGCATCAAAAACACACATGCCCCATCATCAAAACACAAGCATGGTACCGATCACAACAGTTCAGGTTCACGCAAAGTTTACATCTCCAAATCAAGGACCGGCGTGCCCAAAACAGTGCCCCGAAGCAACCTGCAACCCCAAAGCAGTGGCCAGCATCCTCAAAACGGTGGCCTGCATCCCCAAAACAACATGCAACCCCAAAGCAGTGGCCAGCATCCTCAAAACGGTGGCCTGCATCCCCAAAACAACCTGCAAAACCAAAGCAGTGGCCAGCATCCTCAAACGGTGGCCTGCATCCCCCAAAACAACCTGCAACCCCAAAGCAGTGGCCAGCATCCTCAAAACGGTGGCCTGCATCCCAAAAACAACCTGCAACCCCAAAGCAGTGGCCAGCATCCTCAAAACGGTGGCCTGCATCCCCAAAACAACCTGCAACCCCAAAGCAGTGGCCAGCATCCTCAAAACGGTGGCCTGCATCACCAAAACAACCTGCAACCCCAAAGCAGTGGCCAGCATCCTCAAAACGGTGGCCTGCATCCCCAAAACAACCTGCAACCCCAAAGCAGTGGCCAGCATCCTCAAAACGGTGGCCTGCATCCCCAAAACAACCTGCAACCCCAAAGCAGTGGCCAGCATCCTCAAAACGGTGGCCTGCATCCCCAAAACAACCTGCAACCCCAAAGCAGTGGCCAGCATCCTCAAAACGGTGGCCTGCAACAACCTGCAACCCCAAAGCAGTGGCCAGCATGGACGCCCCAATCCCTTCTTTTCAAAGAGTGTATCCATCTTCTCCTTATCATCCTCGGTATTGCTTTTAGGTTGGTTTATGTTTCATCAATCGTATTCTTACTAATAATTACAAGTTTTTTCATTAAATCGTTAATTGTAAAACTTTCATTTTCTGACATTTCTATATACAAATATTTAGATATTTATTTATTGTTTTTATTTATATATGTATGTATTTATATATGCGTTTGAAGTGGTGTTAAATCTACTCTTTATATGTTTTCATCATTTCTCGTATGGTTTCCTGTGTTTCGTTTTCGCCATTATCGGAAGGGGTGACATTCCTCCCAAAGCGTATAGCAATATTATGTGCATCTGTTTCTAAATTTATATCACCGTCTTTACTTTTATCAATATTCATTTTTTATCAGTTTTACTTACCTCAGAAACCGATAGGGACACAAGAGCATGTGCAATGTTCCTTCTTTTGTATGTCTAACTCATTTTTAAGTTCTAACATCCTTTTACACATTGGACAAGGGAACTCAATAACTGCTGTCTGATTCATAACTTCTTCACTGTCCTCATCTGTTGATGAAACCTTTGTTTCTGTCTTATTCTTTTTTGTTTTTCTTTCTTCCCATTTATATTAATATTATATAGTATTATTTTTGATATGTTGAATTCCTAACTTAATTAATTCTAATGAGTAATAACACCATGTTTTAGGTTGATTATCAGTTATCACAACTTGTTCTACTTTCTCTACTTCATCTATTATATCAATATAATCCAAATAAGTCTTATCCAGATAAAACAATAAGAACAATTATCATTAATCTTATTATTTAGAATACTCGGGGTGCGCAATGGGGTTTCTTCACGCTGGTCGGCACAGAAATGGCATCCAAACTAATTCAAACTAATTATCTTCAATGCTTATTGATTGAAGCAATGGAAAGCCTGTTCCAGTATGTTATTCACCACCACACATAACATAATGATGTTCCATTCAATAATAAATATAAACTATTACTTTATAAGTATTTATAATATTATTTTATTATGTCAGAAGTTCCCATTATAAAACCGATAAACATAACTGACTATGAATTTAAACAGTCTAAATATGAGCACGTGCCAAAACTACCTTTTAGAAGCATTATAGTTGCTTCTTCAACAGGCGGTAAGACTGTCCTTATTCAAAATTTAATATTGAATGTGTATAGAAATTCATTCGCAAGAATATTTATATTTTCACCAAGCGTCCATAACGACCCTACATTTGCAGAAGTAAGAAATATATTAGGGATGAATTACTTGTGGATGATGAAAAAGAATCGGCGAGGTCATTGAACATGAGACAAGAGACGAAATTAAATTCATTGACAAAGTTACTTGGTAATGAAGGTTCACATAAAATATCATCAATGAAATTATTTCTTATTGAATATATTTTAGAATCCTTTTAGTGGTTTAGTACGGAAAACCCATTGGTGGGCAAAAAGTTGTTCAGTCCTCACAGCCCTTGGCAAAATGCACCAAAGTTTCGGGTTTCGGAGTTTTGGGGTCTCGGCCTGACACGACCTTCGGCCGAACGAACGAATTAATCCGGGTCTCTGAGCACGTGCGCGATTTTGAAGGAGTTTGGGGGCCAAATCAAAAAGCACAGCAATGACGTAAGCCTCTAGAAAGTGGTTGGGTGAGAACAACTTTCAATTAATTCTCGCTGTCCTCTTGGTCTCCCCCAAATCTGCCAAAACAAAATCGGGTCCCAACTCTCTAAGGGTTGATTCCTTGTCCATTCTTCTCCACCATCGTTCTTTGAGGCGGACACCAGAACCAACTCTGCAATAATTAGAAAGCCAATGCAAGGATCTTGTCCAACGTTTGCAAGGGTTATATAGATGAATTCTCTGCAACTTGCCACCTCTTGGATGACACTGCCAGCTATGATCATGACAGAGAATATGTCTGCATGATGGCGTCGTAGACATCCGTCTTGCCATCTTCCGCATTCCAGTACACCTCCAATCCGACTTCAAGCTGACACGCCTTGCGAAGCGGGCACCTGGCGCTTGTCGTTGTAGTAGAGCGGCTGCCCCTTCTCGACCTCAAGTTGGCCGCCAAGTGAAGTCACTGGAATTTGCAGGAGCAAGTGCCTGCTTGAAGCCTTCAGGGACTTTGATCGTTCCTGCTTGTGCACTCGCCTGCAGGCTGCTGTAAGAACCCCGTCAACCTCAGAAAAAGGCTCGTCTCCATCCCTACAGCACAAACAACAGCAGCTACAATAACCACCCAGTGAGAACAGAACACAGTCATGAAAGAACAGAGATTCTGTTTCATTGAACAAATACCCTGCCTACCACCACCCACATCAAGCCCCCCTGCCCAATCAACCAGCCACCACCATTCCCCTTCCCACCATTCCCCTTCCCTCCCACCCACCCCACCCACCGACCCTCACCGACTCACCCTGCTTGCCTGCCGCTCTTGAAGCTGGGCCTTGATCTTCCACATGGGGGTCATCGAGTACCCCGCATTGGGCTTGTCCTCCCGCGGAACACGCGGAGGAAAGCGGGCGGGGGAAAGCGGAGGAAGGCGTTGAGACCGGAGGGAAATAGGGGGAGAAACGGTTTGCTTACGCAAAGGAAAGGGGATGGTTCGGAGATGGCAGATGGGGGAGATGGTGGTGAAAGGTACTTGTTGGGGGTAAACAGAGAGGCGAAGTACTGGTTGTTTGTTTGCTGGCGTCGCTTTTTTGGGGGGATAGTTGGCGAAGCCCCTACTGCCAAATAGCAGCCACAGGGGGGTAGTTGTGACCAGCGGATTGAACATGGCACTTCTTTTTGTTTTGGACTACTTCCTGACACTCGTTAGGCCACACATGCCTTTCACGCGCATGGGTGGCCCGTGGCCGCATCCCCGCAATGATAGGCGCAGTTAGCGCAGCAAAACTTCCTTCCCAGCCCAGGCATGGACCAGAAGCGTTTCAGTGCCCCGGGCACACTGGAAGATGCTTGGAAGTTGCACAAAGCTTTCTCACCTGCGTGTGTCTCCGAATACGGGAACTCTCGAAATGGTAGTTGCCTTTGGTTTGCCTGGAAACCCCAAAACAGAAATCATTACTGCTGTAATCAAAAAGGGCGCAATCGAGCCTTCGAGATGGCCTTTCTCTGGAAAGATATTGCACGAGACACAACGTAGGCACGACGTCGACGGGAGCACCAGTAGGCCCAGGCCGAAGGAGTAGTGGGAAAGCGCTCAAAGAAGCGGACGACGCATCGCCATCCATCTTTTTGTCCAGTTCGATTGCTGTCTTGTTGAGAGAGTGTCCTTCAAAATTCCACTTCCAGAAACATCTTTGGTACGTGACAATACGTGAAACAATCCTACTGGAACGGATTGCAAGAACACTACTCTACTTTGAAACTGTTGACCCCACAAAACTCAAGGCGTTTGCTATGTGCGAACTCGACGGCAACTTCATCAGGCATGGAATCGTGAATCCGGTTTTCACTCCGGCTGGTTGTTTTGGTTCGTGGTGCGTTTGGGGGCAACAGTTAAAAGTTAAAAGTAGCTGGGACCTCGAGGATGAGGCTCCCCCCGGCAAAAAGGGGAACCCAATCCTTGGCACACCGCTCTCATACCTTCCAGCAGCACAGCATTCATCGCCAACCCAACCTCCTGCCTCCCAATGTCTTGCAGTTCCGCTCTGACCGCCCCTTGGTGAAGACATGCACGAAGGCACTCAGCTCCACAGGCTTGGACGTGAGTGCAGCTTCGTGCGCCAGCTTTGGCCAGGGCCTGTGCTGAAGCCATCAGCTGAACCACCAATGCGTGCAAAGCAGTCGCTTCCTTCTCTTTGCGCAAGACCCAAAACAATTCCAACATGCCAAGCGCGGCAACACCCAGGGCCTCTGCGCCATCAGCCGAACCAAAGAAGTCGCTCGGTGTCACTTGATCCTAAAAAAAACTCTTTCTTTGGATCTCATCCCAAAACAAATCCAACTTGCCCCCTTGATTGCAAGAAACAACAAGCAAAAATATCTGGGCCGCTCGCCGACCGGAGCTCATGGGGCCGCGGACCGGACCTCGGCTCCCCAAAACTTGCCATCCGTGGCGATGAGTCGATGGGTCCCGGGCATGGGGCACTGGGGCTCCCGCTCGGCCCCACCCCCACTGCCCCAGCTACGCTGGTCGAGCCAGTCAGTTCGTAACTGCGCACGTCAATGACAGCGCCCGGTCAACACTAGCAATGTTCTTCCTGTCAATGCAGTTGCCCCCGCCCCTCCCTCCAAAGCGGAAAGCAAGGGCCAATTTTCCGTGTTATCCTGCGCCATGCTCTATGCATGACTGTCATCTGCGCAGGGCAGCGCAGCCACTGAGTACCACTTAGCGGCATCACTGCAACCTGATCAATGGCATTTGAGCAGTCATTGGATTCTGCCTTTGCTTCTGCCTGCACAGCCACCGTAATCCTGACAGCTGAATAGGCCACATGTCTTGGCTAGTCTACGTGCTTGGTTGCCTTGCTGCCTTGCGCTCAAGAATGCCACTTTGGGACAGCTCACTTCACTGCTATCTGCAGGTAATGCGAAGCGCGCTTCGTCCCTGTGAAAGCGGTGCAGACTCGAGACTTGGTAAGTCTAGGCAGAATCCTGGAGGGATGAGCATGAGAGGCCAGAGACTCAAATGGTCTCTGCTCGTTCATTTGTGTGTGGCAATCAACGCAGAATGCAAGACAGCCAGGAATAGGCTTGCATGGCATGTCTGCATCAACGTTGTCGAGCCAAAGCAAGAGGCATCAAGAGGCTATTGCTGGATGTTTGTCTGTTCGCGCAGTGGAATCTACAAGTGGGTGTTGAGCCACGAAGGGCCTGGTGGTCAAGCAACAACTCACATTTGCAAGTGTGTAGCAGCGGCAGGTTCGGAAAGCTGTTGAAGGTCACGCATCATAACATGATGGCAAATTCAAAGGATTTGGCAAGTCTCGTCTTATATGCAACTGCCGCGTAAACGCGGATCACTCATCCTGCGACATGCCGCATGGGCAACCCCATGCCACCTTGTAGCATTGCAAATAGGCTGGACCGAAGAACACCAAAGCTCAAGCTCAAGCTCCCCGCAATGTTCAGGGCGCGACGCACAGCCCAACTGTCAAAGGAGTGAAGAGGTTCCCAATTTCTTGAAAGGACCGTTGAAGGTTTCTGCAGTTAGCCTGTGCTACATCATTCGGGTAAAACCTGCCAGGCTAGACTTCTGAGATATAACACAGGCATGTGGCGCTGAGAAGGAAACACGTTATTGAATGAGGGTATGATGTCAACGCCACGCAAAGATACAGCGCACTTGGTAAGGCAGCTGTCGCTGGTCCAATCGCTGTACTTTGCGTGATTTGCAGCACTTAGTCCCACAGTCGGGGCGCCTAATGGGCGCGGGGCTGAGCTACCTGACTTGTTGCAAATCTGAGCCTGTCAGACTGAGCCAAAAGCATCTAACACAAAGCCTATGCTCCTTGTCTGCAGAGTCTCAGTTGCCGTGGCTCAGCAGTCCGCCCTGCTCACTGCGCGCGCAAGGAGGTCAAGCGCGATGAATGGGGGCAAGCATCAATTTCCGAATGTTCAAAGACTTCGCTCAGCCTGAACCAAGGCCGAAAGGGCTCGCAAGCTCATCTCTTGTGTGCTCTAATGGCATCTCTGCAGGGCTGCTGGCAGGCTTCTTCCTGCGCGTCTTGGGAACCGAGAACACCTGCTTCAGAATTGGCCAAATATCCCACGAATGGGTGAGTCCCAATTGAAAATGATCTGTGTCTTGGAGGAAGCAGCGGCAGTCTGAGGATCTTGCCCAATCGGGCATAGTTTCGGCGCTCAGGCGGCTTTGTCTAGCGTATTTGCCCGAACGGCACGAGAGGAGCGATGACTTGAATTGCTCGCAAGCTGTGAAAATGCTCCGGCATCAAAGAGTGATCCAAAGCTTTCGGCAGCCAGGGTTGAGCCTCTGATGCCCGGAACAAGCTTCTCGGGTCAAACAGCACCACGGCACGCGGCTGCAAGCCACAAGCTTCGAGCTGCTGCGCCACACTACGGGCTACCTCGGCGCCGAAGCTGTGGCCACAGATTGAAACAGTCAACGATCAGTATCAACCTGCTGGGCAACTTCCAATAGTTTCTGTAGCACCAAAGTTGGAGAAATGGTTCGCAACGTGAGCTCAAGAGGAGAGAGAACTGTGACAGCAGCAGCGCTACCGCCAAGAGACAAAGCAGTTGCAGACTCCAGGCCTCGTGCTCGCGCAGAACCGCAAACCCAAACCATGGTCGCTTCGGGCAAAGGTTGACATCCTTTGACGCCAGCGCGCGATCGTTGTTTGCCCTGTCCTGACTTGAGCGAGTTGCCAACATTTGAGCGCACCGAATCGGTTGAGACTGAGATCAACATGCCAACGCCCAATGCCTCTGATAGTTTTGCCAGAGGTCCCACAGAGAAGCTGTCCGCCGCACACGCAGTCCGCCTGTGCCTGCACTCGTACGAATAAGGAGCTGCGCAGGGCCTTGAATCACGAGATGACCCGACCGTGCAAACATGGCTCTTTGCAGGTCTGGACGTCATCAGAAATTCGAGCTCATCCAGAGCTCGAAAAGCCCGTGACAACTGACTGCCTCAAGGAAGTGGGAGGAATCAGCCAGCAACCTGTGCCCACACGAGTAGGAAGACAGAATCTGCTGTGAGCTTGGACTTTCCGCTTCCGCTCAAACCTCTCCAGCCCAAGCGCAAGCGGGATGAAATCCGCATCTGCTCGGTGCGGAAACGTTTCATCTGCAGAGCAAGGGCACCGAGCCGACAACCTTTGCCTCCTTAGGCATAGCAACCGGTAGTTCCTTGTTCCTGGCTTGCCTAAGGAGGCCAAGGGTTGCCTGCAGGTGAGTCGATCTCTCTGGCCTGGGTACCTCCACGCCATTTGGGGAGAGTGCTCGTTTCTCCGTAATGAGTCCCCTCGCGTCCAAATGCAGCAAATCTCAATCAAGCGACGCAAGCATGCTTTGGGTACTTGCTTTCTGCTTCCAAAAGTGATTTGGGGATGTTGCTTCTGGATACTACATCTCAAACGTCCCCGCGAGTCTTCTGCTCGTCTGCCCCGGCTCTTTCCATTCCAAATCCACCTCTGTGGGGACATCGTCAGCCGTAGCCCTCAGGGTTCCTCTTTCGGGAACGCATTGGCCTCAAATAAAGCGCTAATGAGCGCCGTCTTTGGAAAGGTGACAGTGACACTGTCGTCCTGCACCACGCTCTGCCCTGAGCATATTCTATGAGGCCATCGCCATCTACAAGCACGCGCCATTTCCAGCTTCTGGAAAACGGCAGAGTCTGGTCCAAGGTTGAGAATATGCAGGGAAACCAGTAGGCAATGGATGTCACCAGGCTTTGCAAAGCTCTAGGCGGCTGGGGTGAAGTTCAGTGCGTGTCATTCCGGAAGCTGCCCATGGCAGACAGAACTTCAAACTCTGCCGCTGTTCCTCGTCTGCAAAGGTGCAGGCGGCGCGCCTGAGCAAGATGGTCACTCAGAGTCATGACCTTCCGGACACTCGAAACATTCCGGAAGCCAGCGCGAAAGACACTGGCATGAACTCAAGCCAGGCCTAAGTACCTGATGTGGCGCGTCTAGAGAAAAGGGAGCAACGACAGCTCATCATTCTCCTCCTGTGCGCCGTGCAGCAGTCGGGATTGCGGCGCAACCCAGCCATCATTGACAATCTTCTACAGGTCGCAAGTGGGAGTCTTGAATTACCTTATGCCCGATACAGGATCTTACTGCGACGTGTTCGCAAGGGATTACATTGAACGGTGTGCAGGCATGGAACTTGGACTTTCAGTGTCATCCTCCGCGGCAATCTGTTCTCTTGAAGAGCAACGTTTTGGACGAGCTCTTGGCATGATTTGGGAGACACTCAGCCGTGATGGAACCCACTCCAGCGACCAGCTTACCATTGGGCTTGCTGGAGTCCAATCACTCACACCAACGAACTTTCAGTGTCTTGAGCCTTCACTGATGTAGCGCTCCCGATTGCGAATAGATGCGCAACGGGCCTGCCAGTAGCGTGTTGTCTGCCATGAGGATGGTGTGTATTACTTATCGCTTTCCGCACCTCCTTCATGCAATTCGGAATGATGAGTGCAGACAGCATACACTGCATATCCAAGGCAAGCTCGGCATACTCATTCTTGCGTTGCCTCGGCCGTAAATGAAGAGCGCGGGACGTAGCCACCGGGAAGAATCCAAAACTGGCACTGCTTGCTTTCAGTTCGAGTATCACTCAAATCAGCCAAGCGCTGCTGGCAAATATCGCCCAGGTCGGTGTAATGCTTGCAATGGAATTTGCCAAGGAGACATCTCAAGGGAGCCGACGCAAGGGAGCACCACCTTGAGGCAGAAGCCCATGTTCACCGCGCACAAAACCGATGAAGACCGCAGCGAAGAGACATTGCCATGGCTCCGCGGGTCGCATGCACTTTTTCTTTGCACACCTGCCTTGCCTGACGTGGAGCAGCATGCGCTTGACGTCTCAAGACGATGGTGCCGTTCAACCTGCCAAGCCCCGGTCCCGCAGTACCCGTGCAGTCTTGCTTGCAACACTATGCGTTGGCACCGAGAGGTGCTTGCGGCCAACAGACTTTTCTGGACCATCTTGGTGTTCATGTCTTGCGCACTGCAATCGGGTTGCGCCTGTGTTTTCGGACATGCTGATGATGTTCCAGGACCCTGCTGCCATGCGGCTTTGTCGTTGTGAGCAAATGTCGGCTGCAGAAGTTACGCGCAATCAGATCGGCAACTCTGCTTCCCTGACTGTTCGGTTCCTTGCGCTCAGAGCACCCACATTGGCCAGCCACTTTGACGCCTTGTGTCCTCAAGGGAAACAGTGTCACAGCTCTGAGCCTTAGGACGGCGCCAGAAGGTTCGACGCAAGTGGTGCCCGCGTTGAGAATCTTCCCGCCAAGCCAATGCATTGCGCTTGCCGCGCTAGACCGCCTTCGTTTCGTGCGCTGTGGCACACGCGGTGTTGACGCCTCACCAGAAGCTTGTGCCTTCCTCTTTTTGCTGAGGCTGCTTGGGCACACAACTGAGCATGCGCCAGCCTTCCTCGTCCTTCTGCACGGCCGTGGCCAGGAATTTCTTCATGGCCTCCTGGGTCCGCTCCGCTGGCCACGGCTTGCAGAAAGAGAGAGGCGGGGAAAATTTCAAGACTTTGCTTACCAGTTGGTTAGCCAATGGGGCCCAAGCGCAGGCTTGTGTGAACACATGTCATGTGGTCCGTCAAGCCTACCCACAAAAGACCAACATTTGCGTCAATGCCCAGAGAAAATTCGGAGCATTCTTCCAGCCGTTCTGCCGGCAACAAAGCAGTTGCACTCAGTCGGCACCCTGCAGCTTGGTTGTTGCTTCTTCGCCTAGACAGGCATGGGCCAAGTGTCTTATTCAAAAGTTGTATCTCTGGGGATATTATCACTGGGGAATCTCCTGGAAGCAACTGGGACTAGCTCCAGGGTTTGGGGCAACTTTAGAGCTGCAGCAGTGCCATGGCACTGCACAGAACGCTACTGGCTAGCTGGCGCGGCCCAGTGGATTCTGTTCCTTGATGAAAGCTCACGACCGGCAGTTCGCAAGCCACGCTGAACTACCTTGCACGAAGCTTTCGGTACTTCAAGGCACGCGCATGGCTTGATTGATATTTGCTAGCCGGCAACCTTACTGTGTAGAGGCAAGAGCACACGGTGTTTGGCGAGCTCGCGGGCGCGGGCCCACCAAGATGTTTCTGATTGGTTTGAACGCAGAGCACTTCGAAGGTCTCTGGTCTTTCCTGACATATCTCAAGTCATCCAGCGCAGAGTCATGTCCATATGGTCGCAATTCAATGCCACAAGCACCGACGCAAACAATACCGCCCGAGCTCTACTCAAATGGCTAGTCTGCCGCACAGGCGGAGGCTGGAAGGCTGGATGCGCTGGCAGGGTTTGGGTAGCTACGAAGGGCCTCTGGATCTTCATAACGCAAAAGGCTACAACAATGAAGCACGCTGTGTGAACGCTTCATCTCCGTGTTTCAATGCATAGTTTGGCCGTGCCCACTCACCTTCAGGCACCTCCACGGACAAGACCATGTCAATGTGGCACCTGATTCCTGCCTCGTCAGTGCAACACCAGCCCTGCTCAGTCACTGTGGTCTGTTGCGCCAAAGGAAGCACCCCTTGAAATCAAAACATCTTGAATGTCGTCCTGGCAAAATGCCAAAGTGAAACTGCGGGAAGACAGAGGCTTGCTTCCGTTGCTCACTGCGCGAATTGCATCTTCCTCAGAACATCTGTGCGTGTGTCTACTTTCCTCTTGCAACTGCTTGCGCTTACAGAAAGTAAATGTTGTAGACCCTCCACGATAGCGTGGAGCGCCCTTGCTCCATCTTCGTTCGCAAATCCTGCTTGACAGTTGCTGCAAGAGACATGATGAAAGAGCCTCGGAGCAAGAACACATCCCCCTGCGGAGGGCAGCTCGGAGGAACCCTTGCTTGCTTCATCCTGGAGGGATGCATATATTCATTGAACGCTTCCAGAGCGCCTCATGGATCATTAACGGCTTGCCTGTAGGGTTGCTGGTCAACCAAACCGAAAGTTCATCTCTGCCCGAAACCTTGCGGGCTAGCTGCGCGGCATACCCGGCGCTCTCAAAAGGTCAAACTGTTGCACAGGAAAAGCATGACTACAGTCCAGTCACGCACGCTGAAGGCGACTGAATCAATGGGAACTATCTGAGCCAGCAACCTCGTTGCAGAGCTCTGGCAGCGAGATCTTTACTTGTGGAGCACGTGCGCCGTGCCTGCTTGAAGATGCGTACCTGCTCTGAGAGGGGCTGCACAGCACGCACACATGCTCACATGCACACATGCCTGCGCAAATGGCAGCTGAGCAATCTGAACAGAAAGCCTGCGTCACAGCCATGATCCTCTAAGCTTCACACTCATAACTTGTAAAGCTCTAAGTATGGCTGCCGCAGGACATGTGCAAAGGTTGAAACTGTCTTGTTCTTGTCCTCCGCGCACTAGACAGCACTCTTCCAGAGAAACATGGAGGTCCCGTGTCTGAAAGCACGGGTTCACAGAATCCGGGCACCAACTCAAACAGAACGGAAATGATGGGACTGGTTTCACAAAAGGAGAGCGGCCGGAGAACAGGACCGAGCTTCTTGAAAGCTTCTGACGACACCTGCACGTCTATGTCTTCCTGGGGAAGCTCACAAAATGCTTCTACTTGAGGGAGAGATGTGCTCCTTGTTGACTTTCATGGCGAACCGATCGCTCTGCACTCAGGGAGCTAGAGACTGCTTTGAGCGTCTTGCATCTGACTGACATGCATTCAAGCCAGATAGCCAGCAGAGTTGCGTGAGTTGCGTCGGTTTTCACACGCGGGCCTGACAGCCCCCGAGCACCCGACACTTCAGCATTTGTGCAAAATTAAAAGAACTCGAAACCTGTTTCTGATGCAAGGTGGAGCAGTAAGGTATGGGGCCGGAGCTAATCTCGGCCCAACGGACCTTCCAAGGAGGGGCCTGCGATGGCAAATGATGATCAAGTTGTGCGTTCAAACACTTGGCAAGCTGGCCGAGTCTGCCTCTTGCCAGTGCTATTTTGAGGATGCTGGGCTCCTGCAATATGGCTTGGACACACTGCCTGCAGGAGGTAATTCGTGAAAGGGCTCTGTCCTGTGTCAACAGCTTCTGGCATGGTTGAACACAAGCTGCATCTTACTGAGACCATCTTGTTGCTTCATGGATCCAGATAATGAGCAAAGGTTGGAAATGCATCCGGATGTTCATCTCCATGCAGCTGGGCAGTTGCAGCGGATTTGCAAGGGGCGGATGCATCAATGCTGAGTCTGAGGCGCACGGGAACACTTGTGCAGGACATATCTGAAGTTCTGGAGCTCTGGGTTTGCAAAGGAAGGTCTTGCTCATGGCGCTGACGGGGAGCTCTAAGTATGGCTGCCGCAGGACATGTGCAAAGGTTGAAACTGTCTTGTTCTTGTCCTCCGCACACTAGACAGCACTCTTCCAGAGAAACATGGAGGTCCCGTGTCTGAAAGCACGGGTTCACAGAATCCGGGCACCAACTCAAACAGAACGGAAATGATGGGACTGGTTTCACAAAAGGAGAGCGGCCGGAGAACAGGACCGAGCTTCTTGAAAGCTTCTGACGACACCTGCACGTCTATGTCTTCCTGGGGAAGCTCACAAAATGCTTCTACTTGAGGGAGAGATGTGCTCCTTGTTGACTTTCATGGCGAACCGATCGCTCTGCACTCAGGGAGCTAGAGACTGCTTTGAGCGTCTTGCATCTGACTGACATGCATTCAAGCCAGATAGCCAGCAGAGTTGCGTGAGTTGCGTCGGTGTTCACACGCGGGCCTGACAGCCCCCGAGCACCCGACACTTCAGCATTTGTGCAAAATTAAAAGAACTCGAAACCTGTTTCTGATGCAAGGTGGAGCAGTAAGGTATGGGGCCGGAGCTAATCTCGGCCCAACGGACCTTCCAAGGAGGGGCCTGCGATGGCAAATGATGATCAAGTTGTGCATTCAAACACTTGGCAAGCTGGCCGAGTCTGCCTCTTGCCAGTGCTATTTTGAGGATGCTGGGCTCCTGCAATATGGCTTGGACACACTGCCTGCAGCTCAGCCACAAGTGGAGGTAATTCGTGAAAGGGCTCTGTCCTTTGTCAACAGCTTCTGGCATGGTTCAACACAAGCTGCATCTTACTGAGACAATCTTGTTGCTTCATGGATCCAGAGAATGAAAGGTTGGAAATGCATCCGGCTGTTCGATGCCACTTCATCTCCATGCAGCTGGGCAGTTACAGCGGATTTGCAAGGGGTGGATGCATATCACACTGCGTACGGGCTCACTTGTTCTGGACACGTGCATATCTGAAGCTCTGGAACTCTGAGTTTGCAAAGGAAGGTCTTGCTCATGGCACTCACGCGGAGCTCTAAGTATGGCTGCCGCAGGACATGTGCAAAGGTTGGAAACTGTCTTGTTCTTGGCCTAATCCGCACACTAGACAGCACTCTTCCCGAGGGGCGTGGAGCTCTCAGGGCATTTGCGAGATGATCCAGCACATCGACCAAGTGCATCTGCTGATACCTCACCACAGGTCTTTGCAAAGCGCGGGATCGGAGGCTTATCAGTGTGTCCCCTGTTGGATCCATCCAGACTTTCTCAGCACAGATCTGTGCTCAAGATCGAGATGGATCAAAGATCCAAGCTTATGCCTTCTTAGAGCCTAAAAGGCCGCTGCCTGATTCTGTGGATAGCACAGTCCTGACAGCTTGTCTGCAGTTCGCAAAAAGCAATCATAGTGCGGTGAACCACGGTTGGTACATGCTGGTGGCAACTGGAGCCAACATCCAGCTAAGGAAACAAGACATGACGAACGGACGGAGCAAGTATGAACTCTTTTGATAAGCAGACACCAGCCAAGTGGCTGGCATCGGCAGGGAGAGCCCGCTGCGGGTTCCGCGGTGACAGGTTCTGGACGATGAACTTCATGTCGTACATCAAGCAGAATCGTTGTTCCCTGTCCCACAGAGGCACTCATCCCATCCATACTGGTTGCTTTCCTGGATTGATACTTGCTTTGCGCAAGCGCTTCTCACGACTTTCTGTTCCAGAAGCTGCTTCTTCTCAGGTACACAGGACGGGCCGCGGGAAGACCAAGCTTAGCATCATCACAGGCTGGGAACTGGTGTTTACCAGCGCTGCGCTCCCATAAGCCAGAATGTCCTGACAAATGGCCGCAATTGAGTTCTCTGAGCTTGCGCAGGTCAAGGATACAGAGGCGGCTGTCAACTGCAAATCGCAACACTCACAGGATTTGCACGGATTGGCTGCAGCGCGCTTCGGGTCACGCTGCTTGAACGGAGCGCTAAGCCTTTCCGGGCATCAAGCTGGAGCATTAATGAACGAGACAGGTTTCCATCCGCCGCTGCTTCTTGGCACATCAGAGGCACACAGCATTTCTCTCATCAGAAAGCACAGCTGCAAGCTTAGCGCACTACTAAGTCGCGCGTCGACATAGAAATGCCACGTGCAGATCTGCTTGCGGGCACAGCTTGCTGCCTTGTGCGCCCAAGGCTTAAGCTCAGTGAAGCAGTGAAAGACTCAGAACATGGAGCAGCCAGAGTCAGAAGCCGGTCAGAGCTTTTCCGCAAACTACCCTAGAGGCAAGGGAATCCTGCATCCAATCCTGTAGATATGCTCAGATTGCGGCTGGGCCAGTGTGACTGACTCAAACAGCTGCCGTGCTGGCTTTCATATGCACAGACATCTGCATCCCATTTTCTTGACGCAGCTCACAGCATTCTCCCAACTGCTCATCTTCACAGCTATGCACGTCACGGACCCGCGCATCACCCTCTCATAGATTCTGATCAGTCGAAGGATGCCTTCGCGGGGATGCGGTCGAATTGCTGTGAAGGCCGCGCCTTCGCAATCTAACAAGACTGGTCAGGCTGCACCTTCGCAACTGGATCCCTGTCAGGTTCTTGGCACAGCGGCGCGCGAATGTCAAATGCAGAAACTTCTGCATCCATTTAAGCGTGATACGAAGCTCGCAGCCTCACTGGAACACGGAACCAACATCGCTGACATGCCAAAGCCGGCGCAATGCCAAGATCGTGGCTATGAGACGGAGTGCTATTTGAGTGTCAACTGACACTCCTGTGCAGTTCCATCTACTTCACATTCCTGCAGCTTGTAGAACCATCAGCCCAAAGGCAACCTGATACACTTTGGACATGAAGTGGGGGCAAAGCAGAGAGACGATGAATTCGGAGACCCTCATGTCTATATGGACATACAATTGGATTACGAAGATGCTTGAGCGAACTCGGGTCAAATGCCAGGCCGAATCTTGACTGTGGCATGCTCACGGCTCGTGAGCGATCCTGCTTGGCTGCGGTTGATTCAGTGCTTTCTGGAGCAGAGGGACTTTCCACAGCTTCGTCATCCAGTGGAAGCCTGCTGCAAAGGTCTAGCCCACACCTGCGACGCAAAATTTCCCATGGTAGCTGCAATCCAGGCTGGCTCAATGTCGAATTGGTCTTGTTGGTCGCACCTGCGCAGAAGCTCGACACATACAAGAACGACAGAAACGAAGATCTGTCTTTACTGTCGGTATCATTCATGGCATGTGATTTCTCGTGCCTCACGAAAATTACATGTGAAAATTACACGATTAAGACTATGACCGCTGTTCTCTGCAAAGGTCTGCCACTCATGGAGCCTCCAGGCCGTGGACTCCGCGGCCAGGGGCCAAATGATCCGCGCTTGGCACGGGGCATCTTTCGATGATGGGGTCAGAGAAGCCAGCTCGTGGGCTCAAATGCTGATATCCCAATGTGCTTGTGAACTGGTCCCCGAAAACATCAAAAGGGTTGAGGTCAACTGCAAGAAATTTGGGCCGAAGCCCTCAATCCACCTGAAAGATGACTGATGTACTTTGCTGCGCGGCTTGAGCCCAGCAAGGTGCCACGAAGCAACTTCTTGCGCCCTGGAACGCGTCACCAAAGACAAAACCATGTCGCCAACGAGCACAACCGGGGGCATATCCTTCACTCTTTGAAACCAGCCGAGAATGAAACCGCCACATATTCACAATTATGCACGTCCCCTACATTGCAGGGCACATGCATGGAAATGCTGCAGGTACAATTGCAAGCCCAAACCTTCTGGAACACCTCCACTGCCCTTGACCTGTCCAGCCCAGCACGCATGTGTGTGTGTGTGTGCGCGCACTAAATTGCGCAAGTTTTTTTCACCCAGGCAGATGCCAGGCTTTGCAGAAAAATTTCATGAGACGGCAGAAACAGAATCAACTCTGTGCTCTCCCTCTCTCTCCCTCACATACATTCCAAAGGCTCGGCATGTGTAATTCCCACTTTGACGCCTTTTGGTGTGTGTGTGTGTGTGTGTCACCGGCACTTACCGGCTTCAAGCAGGCTCGGCGCCTCCGCCAAGGCATCCAAAAAGAAAAAAACTCCCAAAAACAAAAATGCCGCTGGCCACCAGGTCGCAAGGGTCTTTCCGAGAGGAAAAGAATGGTGGCAAAATGCGCACATCTCCAAATGCTCTTTGCAAAGAAACAACGACTCGGTGTCTTTCTCTCTCTAGAGAGCCTCCAAAAAAAACTGAGCGTTGGCGCCTGGAATTTGCAACGAAAATGTGTATGAAATTGTTCATATGAGGGGGATGGTTAGTTTGGAGTCCCTCCAAATTTGGGAATCCCATGAAAACAAAAAAACTGGTTGTGTTGCCATGGCATGTCTCAAAAAAAGGGACCCTGCCTTGTCTTTCTTCTACCTATCAACCTACCTACCTACCTATCTACCCACAGCATCTTGTGGCCTGCAGGCAGATGGAACGCGCGTAGGTGGGCAACCTTGGTCCATGTGCCAAGGCCGCAAGGCAGATGCTGCGATTCAAGAGACGCGGCCATTCAACACTTTGTGACATTGTCTTGCCAGACCTTGAGGCCACAGATCAGACAGTCTGGAGGAGGAGAGCCCCTTTTGCTTCAGGCGTCTGAATTGTAGCCTTTTGAGTAGGGTGTTGTTGCTGTGGCATCTTTTCTTTGCAGCCCAGAGCCAAGCAAATGTGGCCCAGCTGCAGCTCAGCTGGCGGCACGCAAAGCGTGCAGGTGTGCGATGTTTCGCTTTCAGCCTGCCCTTGAACAACTTGAGTTGGCTTGACTTTCTTGGCGGGGTGCGAAAAAACTTCAATGCTTCAAGGGCTTGCGTATCTGCATTGTTGAATCAGCGTTGAGAGGCAAGAGTTGCTTGAAGGTCACATAGCAAGGTTGCCTGCGATAGAAATCAAATCAATATTTAGGAGCCATTATTGGCATCGAGCGGTTTCAGTCCCCTGTTCTGTGGGAGACCAACCAGAACCACTGTTGTAATCACCGTCGATCGTCAGAACTTCTCGGCATCTTGTTTCTTGCTCGCAGTCTTTTTTTAGCAAGAGCAAGAAGGTTAAGACTTGATTTGACTAGGCCATTGCTTTCAGATGTTGTTCAGGGTTCAGACGGTGACATGTGACACGTGTCGTGTGGCCATAGCTGCTCTATCTCTAGCATCTTGGTTAGTTAAAAGCAGTAGCAGCAGTTGTTCAGCTTTCTAAATCTGAGTTCAATCCTTCACATTAGTTGCTGCAGTTGCTGCAGTTGCGTGTGCAGAATCCAGTCATTCTAAAACTTTCACATTGAGGCAAGGGCAGGCTGTTTGCCTCGCTCATTGACGCTGACTGTCGAAGGGCGCAGAGCCAGGCGGAGCGTAAGCGCCCAGCATCCGCAGCGCTCCAGGTTGCGCCAGTGCCCCAGCGGCGGCCGCGAGTTGTGAGCGTCGAGGCCGTAGACCTTGTCGTTGAAGGGCGAGAGCACTTCTTCTCGACGGTCTCCACGGCGATCGATCTCGTGCGCACGGCTGCGCAGCTGCGCGAAGGCCGCCCTGCGCTCGCTGCCTTCCTCCAGCACCTCCCGGTACTCGAGATGCCGGACGTTGGTCACCGCCTTCTTCGGCACGCCCTTGATCTTGCGCTTCTCCTTGCGCGCGCCGTGAGGATGCTGTACATCTTGGAGCGCAGGCCCTCATCGCTCGGCATCCGTCCTTCGTGAGGTAGGACTCCAAAGCGCCGTAGGGGCAGGGGAATCCGAAGTCCGCTGACTCGGATGCCCCCGTGTAGGACAGGCTCTTCCTGTCTCTGCGAGGATGCAGCAGCAGCGCCGAGAACAAGCCGCTCAGATCCAGCAGCTCGGAGATGCGCTCCACCGCTTCCAGCGCATCCGGAAGGGCGGCAGGCTGCTTGGCTGCCCACTCCTCATGGTGACCAGCAGTGAGGCAGCGTCTGAGTCGGGCGAGGGTGGCGGCAACAGCCAAGGCCCAGGCCACGCGGAGCCCTTGATCTTGATGCTCAGTGGGCACAAGATTTGCTAGCAGCAGACGATGACGCTGACAACAATCAGGGGTGGAACGTTGGCCCGCAATCGCCGGAAGCGGTGGGCGCAGCCTGTGCTTGCTGCAGCTGCAGATGGTGAGGATCAAGTGGCCAGGCCTGCGAAGCGGCCAAGAGTTGCAGATCAGGAGCGCGATAGCCAAGATGCAAGTGCTGCAAGGGGGCCTAGCTCATCCGTGGGCAAGATTGCGGCAGAGCTTTTTTCAGGCGATGCGTTGCGCACTACCTTTACCCACGCTTCCGGCTGGGTCGGGTCTTCTCCTTATGTCTTGAAAACCACAATGCTGCGACTTGCAGCTGTTGCGCACAAGGCCCAACTGGTACATTCAGACATTTCTAGCCAAAGTCCTGCTTGTTGCGAGCCGCGCCAAGCCGCCCAAGCCCCAGATCAGCGACGCGCTGCGAGCCAGACTGTTCATGCATGTGCGCCAGTATGACGAGACCCCGATTCAGCTGCGAGTGGTACACGCCTCAGACAACTCTTGCTCAGGTGTGGCACAGCCGAGTTTGCCGCTGCTACCATTGTGCCAGCAAGATTCACAAGAATCGCAAAGCGCGGCGCCAGCAGGCGCCCAGGCTGCCAAGCCCACCGGCAAGCAGCCGTCTGACACGCACCCCTGCAAGTTGTTTGTCACTGAACAGCGATGGGCTGCGCTTTTTGCAGCTGATGGCAACGCGCAGACAAGCTTTCAAATCGAAGGCCAGCTGGCAACGCCTCTGCAAGTCTTAGCTTCCAACACAGGCGATCTCATTGCTCGCGCTTTGTGGCAGTCACGGCCAAAGTGTTGGGATGAACTTGTGAATCACTCCTTTGAGCGGGTGCTGCACATTGTTACAAGCGACGACTTCTCAGGCAACCATGCCGCTGAACACATTTTATCTCAGCATGAGGAAGCTGCGCACCCCAGCGCGCAGGCTAAGATTGGGAAGTTGCATATAACCTGCGACGTGCATAAAGTGCATGGCATTGCCAAAGCCACGTTCGACTTGCAGCCCTTCTTCACGTCAGGTCTTGTGAAGTCTGCTTTGGCACTTCGTTCTGGAAATGCCCAAGTTTCGAGCTGTCCTGCGTCAGGTTGTTGCAGAGCGACTCAAAATTTACCGCGGGAAGCCTCCAGCCAGCGTTGGCCCCTGCACACCTCAATCCTACAGAACGCTCATGTTTGACACATTTTTTACAACATGCACAGAAGCAGACCGGAGCGCGGTTGCGTCATTTTTCAATGGGGACTGGAGGGTGGAAGGGGAGGTGCAGCATTTTTGCAATGGCTGCTGCCAATCAGCCGCGGAGACCTTGACTGGCATCCAGTCATTTGTGGTGCAGGCACTTGCCAGCCGTGGCCCAAGGGTTTTCCCCAGACACAAATGGGTTGGGGCAGACGAAAGCATTGACTGGTTTGCGCGCTTTGCTTGCATTCACAACTTGCTGCTGCCTGTTATTCAGCAACTATTTGTAGATTCTTCAACGCCTAACACTGGCCCTGCGCCAAGCTCCAGCCTGGTCCCCATCAGAACCTGGTACAGGAGGAGACCTACTGGAAGGTGTGGAACCAGCTTGAGGTGTATGCCACATGCAGAGCTGATCACAAGGACACAGAGATCTACCCAGGTAAAGTCTTTGCCCCCCACGACAGCAACATGACGGTGCCCTTCAAGGTGTGGAGCTACCTGCACTGGCTTGAGGCCACAAACATTTCCTGGTCCCAGGACTACAACAACATGGAGAAGAAGCTCAGGGATCTCGAGGCCCATAAAGGTGCCCAGCCATCTGGCAGCTCCACCCAGAGCCCAGCCTTCGCAAAGAAGCAGGCGAGCTTCATGATGAAGATGGTGGCCTTGATCACGGCCTACAAGATGGAGGATTGGGCCAGGGCAGAGTACCTGATCAGCAGGCCATGGTTGCAAAAAACGTGTCATGCATCACATAGATTAAACACCAACATGTCAGCACCCAGTTCTGTAATGACCCATTTACATCATCAACAACACCATGACTAGTGGCAAAAACCTTGAATGTTTGAGTGGCTACACAATCAATTGACATGCTTGACTTGGCCATACACTAACCCAGTGCATTTGTACATGGCAGTGAAAGCTTGCCTGTCAGGTTCATCTACAAAGATGGCATCAAGGAGCTGATCGATGAGCGCACCCAGGTGATGCAAGAGCATGGTAGGGACAACAAGTACAACTACTAGGTTGTCCACAACATAGGATTGCCGCAATGACCATTTGCATAGCACATGGTGCCAATGGTAATCAGCACTGCTAAACTAACAATCAAGTAAGGTGTACTCCTACCGAAAAATAAACATAGTGTTCTCTCATTGGCATCATCATAGTGCTTTGTGCTTGCTGTGCAATGTGATGTGAGTGGACTGTCAACCAACACCACACATACAGCCAAAAGCTTAAATATTCCAACCGTGTCAAGGTAACACATGGTTTTGACATACATCTGAGTACATGCTTGAACTTGACAACACAGCCCCTGAATTGGGATTCCCAATTCAGAACCCTAGAACCTGGCCCCTGAATTGGGATTCCCAATTCAGAACCCCAGAAACTAGCCTCTGAATTGGGAATCCCAATTCAGCCTTACACATTCTAGATTTTGAATTGGGATTCCCAATTCAGACCCCCTCCAAACTCATGTGATGTTTGGGGATCCCCCTTTGTACAATTGGCTGATGTGTGGCTGTTGATGGCCTGAGTCCAGTTGGTAGAGCAGCATGTGCACGTGTATTGAGGGGGGCACCATGTGTGGAACCCACACTAATGTGACCAATAAACTGTTGACACACTTCATGCCGTGAGGCAAGTATTGTGTTGATTCTTGGTGCCCCGCTGATGGTCATGTTTTTGCAATCATGGAATGATGAAAGCATCATCGCATTTGGACATGGTCTTCCTGGAAAAACATATGGTTGTGTGGGCTGGAGGGTGGGATTGGTTGCACGAGCTTGACATCAATGAATTGCAATCACTGGCATGCTTGCTTGGACAAATTCACATGGTTGGTTGACATTGCCCTTCACCATCTTGTCTGCAGCTTCTGGCTTTGGAGTATACTGGAATTCACAATTGTAGGCAATGACATCTTGTTGTAGTTGCTGCCAAATGGGTAGATACTATGCGTTTACATGGCTTGCTCATCAAGTTCATCCTGACACAATGATGTCATTGGCAGAGCAGGACTTGCAGGACGACATGTTCAGCACGAGGTTCTTCACATTGTTCTGGCATTACTTTGGACGAGTTTACATTTGTGCTCATGAACAGCAGCTCCACATGTTCACTGGGTTTGATGTATGTGATGCTGACCAACAAGCCAACATTTTGATCAGGCCCTGTTCTCAATTGTCTTGTTGCACATGTCTGTGGCATGCTTGGTTACACCATGTTGTGTGTCTAGCCACACGCCCCTGGAGGCACATGATTCTCAATGAGCTCTGAGGAGATGTATGCTGCGCCTTGGCTGCACCTGCTGGTCTGTATGTTGCCTCTTGATGAACTGAGAAACTAATCAGTTAGAAGCATGTGATTTGAACATATGTTGATGGAGTCTGTCATCTAAGGACATGATGCAGTGTACATAGTGGTACATAGTAGCACTCGTGTGAGAAGCAAAAACGTGCCATGCCACTGTGCTTGCAGTTATCATGGTTGAAGTCACAAGTTGCACTCAGCTTGAACACTTTGTGCTTTGATGCTTGCCTTGTACACACCTTGCTTGCAGCTATTGTGGCTACACTTGTGTTTGTTGTACAGGCGGGTTGCTCATTTACATGCGCCAGCATGTGGACTGTCAAGGACATTGAAGCTGAGCTGAAGGATGTGTCACAACTTCTACAACTCAGGGCTCAGTCTGACCATGCTAAGCTTGAAGCATCACTGCTTACAGGTGTCACTTCAAAGATTGAGCACTTGAAGCAGCTGCCTACATGGGGTCCTGGTATGGCTGTGTCTTTGTATACTTGTTTGGACACTCTTGCTTTCAGTGTTGCTTTCAAGGACAAGGTCAAGACGTTCATAGATGATGCTTTGGGAAGTGGTGCCACTGCCAAGTCTGAGACTATGAATATGCTGGTGCTGAAGACTCAAACAGTGAATGTCATGCCGTGGCTGACTGAGGCTGATTGGGATATTCTGAACTCCAACCAGGGGTACTCCACCAAGCTCAACTGCATTTGTGCAAGGTTGAGGGCAATTGGTATCAGATCAATGTCTGAGCAAACAGCCAAGTATGCTGTGGCATGTTTGTGTTGCTTGTACACTGAAATGCCTGATGCCACAACAACTTACAGAACTGTTCAGGACATGAAGATGACATTCAACAGCATGAGTCAACCACCTGCAGAGTTCCCCTACATCAGAGAGTATCCACGTGATCCTGCTAGTCTTTCCCCTGAGTACATCAGCCTCTTCTACAAGGATGAGCAGCCAGCTGGAAGGCATTTGGATAAGCTTGCTCAGGTGCTGTCGCGTGTGTGTGTTCGAAGCACAAGCAAATTGCTGAGGGATGCAGCAGTGAAGCCATCCCCCAAGCCTTGCAATCAGAATGTCCCTGTCATCACTGACCAAGGAGACTCAATGCAACACATGTTCCAGCATGCAATGACATCCATGTTTGCCAACATGTTCAATTCCCAATTGCAGAGTACACATGCAACTGGCAACAGAGTCATGCCTAATTTGAAGATGCTGTCACCCAGGAAGCAACTTGCAATCGCTGCAGGGAAAGATGCTGAAGACGATGAACATGGTGTTCCCCCTGTCGCCCATGCAGCTCCTGCCTTGCCAACTCACCAGACTGAGGCATTCAAACCTAAGGTGAGGGTGACCTTTGCAGACCAATCAGACCATTGACATTGCCATGGAGGATTCTGCAAAAACAAGGCCTTTCAATGATCAGTCATCAGGGTCTCAAGGTTCTCAGGGAGAAGGGGCATCAAGATTTGAAGAGCAAGCGTTCAACCTCTTGAAGGAAAGGGCTGATAACAAGAAGGGCGTGATCAAGGCTATACTGAAGAGGCCAGCAGCTTCATCTCCACCACCTCCAAGGCCTACTTTGCCTGAGTATGAGCCTGGCAAGGATTGCAAGGGCACAAGCTTGAAGAACTGGACAAGCAAGCATTATCACAAGGCCAAGCTCCTTGCTAAGAAACAAGAGGCCAGTGCAGAGGAGGTGCTTGAATACGCAAGGAAGGCTTCAAAGAAAGCCTCCATCATTTGGAATGAAATCAACGGCTGATGACACATCAATATACAAAGGACCCTTTTTTCCAATTCAAATGATTTAACAGCTCATGTGTGATTCTTTGTTGCTGCATGCCACCAATGTTGCAAATACAAAAGGATGTGTTGATTTGCTGAAGTCATCAAGCTTGAGGCATAGTGCCAAGTCCCTGGCCAAAGAGTATTAGACCAGATTGTAGCATGTGGTGCATGGATTGCAACAGCTGCTGCCTGGAGTCAAAACAATGCTGTGCACACCTGCCACATGCAATCAGTGTTTGAAAGTACATGCATGCTTCAAGCAGGTGTGGCCCAATCTAGAGACAGTGTGGTGATTGCCAAACTTGCACTGTGGATGACCAGGTGGAAGAAAGCATCACAAGTGTTGAAGCAGTGTGCAAGCAGGTTTTCAATCAGCTTTTATGTGTTTGGTACACGCACGCCCTTATAACCTTTAGCTTGTCCTTTCCACTAGCTAACCTTGAGCTTGGCCGTGTTCACTTGTAACTTGCATATAGCTACTTGCATCACTGTTTTCTGCATTTGCTTTCGTTCAACATGGAGACCGAGCGTGCAGCCAAGCTGCGAAGGCTTAATCAGATGAGGAGGTCTTTGCCCTATGTTTCAGCATCAGCTTTGTCGAGTGTTCTACAGGACGTGGAGGAGCAAGGGGTGCCAGAACTGCATGGCAGAAAACACATGAAGGAGGCCTCTGAAAAAGCTCTGGCAGATCACAATGCTTATGGTGATCTTATTGACAGCATTCCAATGGTCCACAAGGATGGAGGCACAAAGATGATGCTTGTGATCAATTTCCTGTCCCTGCTGCAGGCAGCATTATATGAGGGGGAGGGCTTCTGTCAGTTGATATTGGATGCTTTGAAGACCAGCCCTTGCTCCATTGATGCACCATGGGACTTGATTTATTACACAGATGAAGTTACCCCAGGAAATCCACTGTCAGCTGAAACATCCCGCAAGATCCAAATGGCTTACCTATCATTCTTGCAGCTTGGTGCAGTGGCATTGTCAAAAGAGGAGTCATGGTTTTGTGTGCTTGCAAAGAGGTCTTCAATAGTGGCAGACATGGAAGCAGGCATGAGTCAGGTTACAAAAGGGCTCCTGAAGTACATCTTCAAGCACCCAGCCTGTGATGTTCAACAAATAGGGTTGCTCCTCAAAGCCAAGAATGGTGCCAAGGCAAGATTGTACTTCAAACTGGGGATCTTCCTACAAGATGGGGCCGCCCATAAACATTTGTTTTCTTGCAAGGGTGATGCAGGAACAAAGTTCTGCCTTCTTTGCACCAATTTGGTTAGCGCAAAAAGCGGGCTTGCCGACCAAGACGGGGAAGATCTACTAACCTGCTCAAGTTATAGCTTGAACGAGATTGTTTTAGCAACTGACAGCGACATCGCTGGGACGTGCCAAAGGCTTCTGGAGAGGCATGCCACTATGTCCAAGACTGACTTCACATTGTGGCAGCAGGCTGTGGGGTTCACCTTCAATTCCCATGCCCTTCTATTTGACAATGAGATGAATGACATTGTGAAACCCATATCTCAGTTTCTTCACGATTGGATGCGCATGATCCTGGTGAAAGGTGTCTTCCAGACCATCCTGCACCTCCTGATGAGCACCCTGAAAGATCACAAGGTTGATGCCTACACTATGTTTTCCCAGTGTGTGGAGCTTTGGCACCTGCCCTCTGCAAAGTCAGACAACTTGAAGGTGCTCTTTAGCAAGAAGAGAAAGGATTCCAACAATGAGGCAAACACTTTTAAATGCACAGCTTCTGAAGGATTGTCAATGTACCCAATTTTGGCTTACTTTGTGCAGCATGTCCTGATGGTCAGTGGGCTATGCCAACCTGAATGCAAGGCCTTCCTGCTAGTTGCAGATGTCATGGACATGCTGGCCTCTGTCCACATGAACATCATCACCCCTGATATGTTGCAGCGGTCTATTGATTCCTTTTTGCAAGCGTGTATTGCATGTGGCTGGGGCAAACATCTTCATCAGAAATTTCACTGGGTTTTACATCTCCCTTCTCATTTGCACAAATTCAAGCTTCTACCAGCATGTTGGGTACAAGAGCGAAAGCACAAATGTGTGAAGCGGTATTCTACTGCAATTTCCACAACAATTTTTCAAACATCTGTACTGGTTGAAGTGATCTGTCATGACCTTGCTGCCATTCAAGACCCATTGGTGTTCAAAGAAGGCCCGCGTTTATTGAAGAACTCCAAGGTGACGAAGAAAATGAAGGCGCTGCTTGAGTCTATGGGGCAAAATGTCACTGAAGATTGCTACAGCTGCGCCACTGCTGTGTTACACCCTGCTGGACTCTGTCACAAAGGCGATGTCGTCTTGATGAGAGGCCCATCTCAGGTAAATGCTGGCCAAGTCTGGATCCATGCGTTTTTCAACGGGGTGTGCATGACTTTGATGAGCAAATGGAAATTGATCTCTTACAACGCTTCAAATGGGTTCGCCGTGTTCAAGCAAGAAGATCATGCTGAGTTTGTGGCAACTTTGGACATATATGCATCTACCACTTGGAGTGTTCATGAGCCAACTGTATGCAAGGTCCTTGTGCCCTTGGCATTCAGAAACTGAATTGTCATCTGGACACCTGTCTCACACAATGCAGCCGTGGTGGAAAACAAGACAAGCGCTTCATGCAAGCTTGCTTGCGCACATTGACCATTACTTTCATGTTGAGCATGTGGTTGACCAAACACAATCCAGCCATCCTTGCAACTTGTGATGCTGTGTTTGCAACCAAGCTCTTGCGCACAAGGTTTTTTTCTTGTCAAAGCTAGAAAAAAAGCTACATGTAGGAGTTAGCTAAGTACTTAGCTAAACCGGCTAACCTAGTAGCTAAGTCCTTAAGTTAAGTGATTAGCCTAACCCCTGTAACAGCTTAGCAACCTTTTGGCAACTCGCCTAAGTAGTCCTAAGTTCTAGCAAGTTCACAGCTCATCCAAGTACCGGACGGGCCCGGACCAGGACGTGTTCACCACCAACCAACTCACCTCGGCGCTGGTGGCGTACCGCTCAGCCGCAGACCAGGACACGGCGACGGCCTCGAGCATCGCCGCCGCGCTGCTCAGCTACTACACCATCGCACAAGTAGACGGCCTCCTTGCGGGCAAGCTCGGAGTCACGGAGGCGGCCTCGGCCCTGCAGATAGCAGTGCGCTTTCCGGACGACGGCGGGGCCGACGAGGTGGTGGCCGCCATAGGAGAGCAGATCCTGGCCCCCACGGACGTCTCGCTGTCAAACTGGACGGTTCGCCGCAGCGGCTGCAGCGTGGTCCTGGCCACGCACACCGCGGGAGTGAGCGTGGACGGCTACACCCTGACCCTGGCGGCGAACCCGTGGAACATCGTGCGCACCTACAACTTGACGCCGGGCCGAGAGCTGCTCTTCGCCTGCCGCTACCGGCTCGGCACGGCCTCCAACTTCGTGGTGTACATGTCAGAGGCCGACAACGTCTACGACCCATTGTACGGCAGCTTCGCGGGCGACCAGGGCGCCTGGAGCACGGCCAAGATGTACTTCACCGTGCCGCCCAACGGAGTTGCGAAGCTGCACTTCGGCGCGCACTTCCAGGCGCCGGGCCTGCCCAACCAGACGGCCGGAACGGTGGACGTCTACGGCCTCCAGATCCTGGACGCAACCCTGGAGGCCGGCAACACAACCACAGCGGAGGAGGAGGACACGGCGGCCTCGGCGCTGCTGCTGAAGCACGAGTTCCTCGACGGAGGGGCCGACGACGTCACGCTGGCCACCCTGGGCGAGGTGCTGCTGGAACCCACACTCACCACGCTAGGAAATGTCCTGGTGCGCTCCAACAGCCAGAGCTCCGTGGCCTCGGCCAGCTTCACGGTGGGAGGCTTCCAGCTGGAGGGCTACGCCATGACCCTGAGCGCCTTCGCCTGGAACATCGTGCGCACCTACACGCTGACGCCAGGGAGACGCTACTCCTTCGGCTGCCGGTACAGGCTGGGCACGGCCTCCAACTTGGTGATGTACGTCAGCGCGGCCGACAACGACTACGTGGGCGTCACCGGCACCCTCCTCGGCACGCCCTCGCAGGGCGTCTGGAGCACGGCGCGCCTGGACTTCTCGGTGCCGCCGGGCGGAATCGCGAAGCTGCACTTCGGAGCCTTCGGCGGCTCTATCCCCGGGCTGGTGCAGCAGTCGGCGGGCACGCTGGACCTGTACAGCATGCAGATCAGGGCCAGCGCCTTCGAGGGAGAATCTGTCTCAGTAACGGACCTGCTGGCGGACTCGCTGGCCCTCACGGGCTCGGCCACGCTGGACGGGCTCACCGCGCAGGGCAACGTGGGCTGCGACCAGCTGCTGTGCAACGACGTGAACTGCACGGACGTTTTCACGACGGGCGTGGACGCCTCGGGCGCAGTCTCCTGCGCTGCGCTCACAGCCACAGGCACCGTCGCCGGGGCCACGCTGACGTCCACAGGGGCCGTGTCAGGCAGCTCGCTGAGCATCACCGGCGCGGCCAGCGGGGGCCTGCTGAGCTCCGCCACAGGAATCACGGGCAGCACACTCACCATCAACAACACCGCCAACGCCGGGAACTTCACCACGGTGGGCGACGTGTCCACGGGGACATTGACGGCCTCGGGCGCAGCAACCGCGGCGAGCTTCGCAGCCACCGGCGCGCTCACGGGCGCCACGCTGACGATCACCGGTGCGGCCTCCACGGGCCCGCTGGACTGCGAGAGCTGGACTGCACCTTCACGGCCACGAGCGGCGGAGTGTCGACGGGCAGCGTGGTCTGCGGCGACGTGACGAGCTCGGGCACGGTCTCCGCGCCGCAGCTCTTCGCGTCCAACACGCTCACCGTGACCAACACCTCAGACTTCTCGGACGATCTCTTCCTGACGAAGAACTGGGCGGGCTGGAGCAAGCTGCTAGTGTCCAACAACAGCGCGGCCCCCGACAGCGGCCCGGAGCTGCGGCTGCTGGGCAACCAGAGCGCCAGGGTCTTCCTGGAGCGGGACGGCGGGGCGCACCAGTGCGAACTCATCATGATCAACGACGAGGCGCTGGTGCAGACGAAGAGCCTCTCGACGCAGCTGTCCCTGACCACGAACCAGAGGAACCCCGGCTGCCTCGTGATCGTGGGCAACACGGGCAACGTGGTCTGCAACACGAGCTTCACGAATTTGTCGGACAGACGGGTGAAGACGGAGATGGCGGAGGCCGACGTGGCGGAGCTCAAGCAGCTCTTTGACTCCGTGGAGGCCAAGCAGTACAAGCGCCCGGACATGAACGGGGACCTGAGGCTGGGCTTCGCCGCGGACGACTTCGCAGGAACGAAGTGGAAGAATTTGACGGGGACCACGCGGTGGAGCGACGGCACGGAGATGGTCACCCTCGACTACTCTCACCTCACCAGCGTGCTGTGGGGGGTGTGCAAGGGCTTCCAGGCCCGGCTGGACGAGGTGGAAGCCTGGCAGGCCCAGCGGGGGCCGAAGAACGAGTAGAAAAAACGGTCTTCAGGCCTCCTCGCATCCGCGGAACCTTGAATAGCCCCTTTTTGGGGCAAGAAGTAGGTGTGTGCAGGCCTCACTGCATCCGGTGACGCCAGCGCAAGCTCCTTTTTGGGGCAACAAAGCTAAATGGAGGCGCTGAGGGACCTGGCCGACGACTTCAACGTGCGTGACCCGCGGAAGCTGTACCGACTCGCGAGGCAGCGCGACCTCGCCGTGACGCAGGCCATGGCCTTCGAGGCGCTGAAGGCCGACGTGGGCCGGCAGGTGCAGGCGCCCCGGCCGCGCGCGCTGGGCAAGTCGGCCGCCGAGGGGCCGAACGACCGGCTGCAGGCCGAACTCATCGACTTCAGCCAGAACACGCGGGGGAAGACGAAGTACGGCCTGGTGGTGATGGACGTCTTCACCCGGGAGGCCGCCGTGGAACCTCTGCAGAACAAGAACGCCGAGACGGTGGGCCGGGCCACCAGGCGCGCCGCGCGGGAGCTGACGGGGGACGACGGGAACTTCGTGGTCACGACGGACCTGGGCAACGAGTTCGCCACGCTGGACCGGGAGCTGCCCGAAAATGCCGTGCACCGCACGAAGCGGCCCGAGGTCCGCAACGCCATCGCCGTGGTGGACCGGGGCATCCAGACGCTGAAGAAGGACCTGGCCACGAGGGTGGCGCGCAAGGGCGGGCAGTGGAGCGACCGCTTCGAGCGGGCGGCCGGGGCCTACAACGCGCGGCCCCACGAGACGGTGCACGGCGCGCCCGAGGACGTGGAGAGGCAGCCGCCACGGAGTTCAGGGTCCTGCAAGACAACGCCGACAAGTTCCAGCACAACAAGGACCTCACCGACCGGCGCGTGAAGGCGGTGGAGGACGCGGGCGCCTTCCGAGCGCCGACGAACGCGGCGAGGAGCTTCAACCCTCAGTACGGCGACGTGCAGCAGCTGGGGGCCGTGGACTCCATGACCGTCCGCAGCACGGAGGGCCGCGAGACCCTGCTGAAGCTGGCGCTGCCGGCGCCGCAGGGCAGTGGCAACGCGGCGGGCCGGCTGACGAGACGGGGCAGGCCGGCGGCTGTGAGGCAGCTGGACGACTTCCTGGGGCCTCCGAGGCCCAGGACCCTCGACTAGCCTTTGAAAATGATTTTTTTTAGGCACGCTCAGGCCTCCGCGTTTCCGAGGAAGCTTGATCGGACCCGTTTTGGCGCAAAAAAAAACTTTGATCAGACTCAAGTTTGCCTGATCCTGATCAAGCGAAAAAACTGGCTTTTAGGCATTGCGCAGGCTGGGGGGGAATTCCCGGAGCCTGCTCAGCTCCTTTTTGGGGTGCTCGGGAAACCAACGGGTTGGGCGAACCAGGCTGGCATGGGCAAACCGCGCAAAACCGTGCAAAACGAGCTATTACTCCAGGGTGTACACACATGTACGGACTGTAGTAATAGCATTTTGTGGCGCAAAACGGTGCAAAATGTCCCTGGGTTTTCCACGCCCCCCCAGCTCCATGCTATATGTACTATATGTGCTATATCTCACAAGGCAACCCACTGAACATCCACTCTCCCCGGGTTCCTTGCTATATGTGCTACATGTGCTATATCTCACAAGACAACCCACTGAACATCCACTCTCCCCGGGTTCCTTGCTATACGTGCTATATGTGCTATATCTCACAAGGCAACCCACCGAACATCCACTCTCCCCGGGTTCCTTGCTATATGTACTATATGTGCTATATACTCTGTACGCGCGAAATCTGTACTATATGTGCTATATAGGGGCCATATAGCACATATAGCACATATAGCAAGGAACCCGGCAAGAGTGGATGTTCGGTGGGTTGCCTTGTGAGATATAGCACATATAGTACATATAGCAAGGAACCCGGGGAGAGTGGATGTTCAGTGGGTTGCCTTGTGAGATATAGCACATATAGCACATATAGCAAGGAACCGGGGGAGAGCGGGTTGGGGGCCATATAGCACATATAGTACATATAGCATGGAGCTGGGGGAGAGTGGAGCGGGTCAGCGCGTCGCCCAACTGTGCGTCTTTGGGCAAGGCGGCCTCACGAGCCCGGCAAGGGTGCAGTGCGCCAGAGCGGGGGGCTTGCAACGATCTGTACGCGTTCGGTCGGGCTTCTGCCTGGTCTGTGCCCTCAAAAGGCCCCGTGTCGCGAATTACTGGCCGTTGTACAAGGCCCTCAAACTCTCCGCCATGGAGATCGCCTTGTCGGACCCGAACTTTCGCTTCTCGCGCACAGAGTCCTTGACACACTGCGCCGTCACTTCCACGAGGATGCAGCGCATCAGCACCGCGCGCGTGTCCGCGTCAAAGACCTTTTCAAGCGGGCGAGCGCGCCACTCAAACCCTTCGAGCATGAGGTCCGGAGGGCAAATCTTTGCCATGTCGTCCAAGCTGTGGTGGAGTTTCGCCAGGTCCTGCACCGTGATGATCCTGAACGTCTCCGCAGGCACCTTCACGTCTTTGTAGCGACATTTGATGGTGGCTGGCAAGTCGGGCGACAGACCGAGGAGATGCTTCAGCGTGTCCACTCCCCCGCCTTGGGCGCCGATGTTGCTGCTGCTGATCTGAAGCTCGTCCAGGAGCAAGGGCCTCTCGTCGCGCAGGAGGCTGCGCTCGACCGCGGATCGCAGCATGTCCGGGCTGGACACCATGACGAACTCGTCCAGACCCACGTCGCGGGCCACCATGGCTGCCAGGCAACTTGCCAGGGGAGTTTTCCCCTTGCCGCTGACTCCGTAGAAGATCAGAGTCCTTCGCTCGTCGCGAGCTCGCCCGTAGGCCTCGAAAAAGTCCAGTGGCTGCTTCTGGTGGACCTCGGGGTTGTACCACCAGCAGTTCACGGTGCTCTCGTTGATGACGAAGTCGGTCATCAGAAGTTGGCGATGGCGCGACACCAGCAGGCTCTCCGTTTGCAACTGGTCGTCCTGGAGTTGCTTGCGGAGCTGCAAGAGGGCCCTGCTCTGCAAGTGCACAACTCGTCCTCACTGTTCGGCGGGCGCTTGCCGGTGTTCAAGGCCTTGTCGCCTCGGAAGGTCGAGCTTGATGAGATGGCTCTGGATCTTGGACGTCGTCATATCGTCGTGGTTCTTCAAAACCCCTCGTGGGGAGAACTCTGGCGCCGGAGGTTCGTTTGCTGCAACAAGGCCGTCGTACTCGCCCCGACTCATGGCCCGCATGGTCCCCTTCTGCTCCAAGCAGTTGGCCATCAGCTTCACGACATCGTGAAGCTTCCCCTTGCCAAGCTTGTAGAGCTGGGTGGACGCCGGAGGATGGGGCAGCAGCTTCATGGTGGGCTGTGGAAGAAGATATACAAGTTTGCCCCTCTTTCGGGTCGAAGCACGACGTGGTGGCCGACGTCAGGAGGCTGAGCTTGGCCCACGAGGCGCCACGCCATCCAAGCGCAACCTTTGCCCTGGTACTTGTCGTCCCCCACCCTGTAAAGGCACTCCAGCAGTTCTGCTTCGGACACACCCGGGCCCGTGTGGCGGAACTCGCAGGGAACCAGAACGTGGTTGCTGCTGTGGAAGACGGGAGCGGCCTTGTTCCTCATGAAATCCTCCTCTCGCGGCTCGGCGGCCCTTGGCAGCAAGAAGGTGGTTACCTCCGGCTCCGGCTTCTCCGGCTCGCTCGCCTCGCTCGCCTCGCTCGCCTCGCTCGCCTCGCTCGCCTCGCTCGCCTTCCTCTTCAAGTTCAGGTAAATGGGCTGGCGCGGAGACTGAGGCTTCACGGGCGGAGTGTCCGGGGCGGCTTCGCGGCGATCCAACCACTCCACCAGGCGATGCTCCAAGTTCGTCGCCGGGTAGTATTCACCCGCGGGCTCCTGGCCGGCCTTGACGAGTTCTTCAAAGATGGGCAGAGCCTGCTTGCAGCCGATGCTGTGGTAGGACAGTATCTCCCGCATGTCGCCCAGGGTCTCGAGCACGCGAGTCCCCATTCTCACGGAGTGCGGAAGGGCGGTAGACAGCACCAGGTTCTCTGCCGCCTCGCGCGCCTCGCGCTCGCACTCGGATCGAGTCGCCATCGCAGACTGTCGCAGAGCTTGCTTCTCGAGCAAATAGTGACTTTGTTGAAAGCCAGCTGTGTTTAAACCCTACAGGCACCAGCCCGCCCGCCGCGAAAACGCTCTGAGGGCGTAACCCGTTTGAACGCACCCCGGAAGCTGCCCCCCTTCCTGGCAGAGCATGTCGAAAACCGGGTAAAAAGCTATTCTCCCCGGCCTTGACGGGCAAGTATACCCGGGGAGAATGCGCGGCCGGGCAAAAAAAACTGGGCCCGTAAAAAAAGAATGGCAAGTTGGGCAAGACAACGACAGCAGATCACGGAGGCCGCGGACGGCGGCGCCCGGGCTCGCACGGGGGCGGATGGTGCCGTCGTGCTGAACCTGCGGCGCGGCCCGGGGGCCTACGCGCTGCTCTCGCGCGCAGACGGGCAGCTGACCCGGGCGGGCCAGCACTACTACTCCCACCTGGGCCTGCGGCCTCCCAGCAAGGACTTCGACTACAACCAGCCCCTCATCCGCGAGGGGCCCAACGACTACATCCTGCTGCGCAACGGGCAGAAGAAGCTCGTGCGCTCCCTGCAGGGCGGATAGCACCGGCTGACCAAGCTGGGCAAGGGCTTCTTCCGCGACAAGTACTACGAGTACCTGGTCCACGTGCCGGTGATCATCCGTGGCAGGCGGCGCAGCGGGCGGAACGCGGGCGCGGGCTACGAGCGCAGGGACTGGCTGCCGGTGAACGAGCTGGGCGGGGCCATGACGAGGCGCCCGGCGCACCTCACGGAGGAGCAGGTGGCGCAGCGGGTCAGGCAGCAAGTGGAGGCCTCGCTGGACCCGGGCGGCCCCATCCTGCAGCTCTCGGACGAGACCTACTTCCTCGACCCTGAGGGGCACTGGGTGGTCAGCACCCAGAGCACGCACTACAGGAACTCCAGGACCGAGGTGGAGACACTCCTGCGCCAGCGCATGAGGGGCCTGAGGAGCGTGAGCTTCCAGCTGCCCTGCGAGGAGGACGTGCTGCCGAGCGCCTTCGAGGACAAGCCGCTCTGCGTGCCCCGGCAGCTGGCCGAGCTGCTGCAGCTGAGCGTGGAGGAGGTGTGCGCCGACTTCGACGCCATGCTGCTCCACGACTGGAGGCGCCTCGGCATCTCCGCCGAGGAGGTGCGAGAGTTCTGCGTGTGGCGCAACGCCCCCATGCGCGTGCTGAGCTCGCAGGGCGACCTGGTGGACAGCTACGACCCGGCGCTGAAGGAGCACCGCACCGTGTGCTTCTTGGCCTTCGACGGGCACTGCTACATGTACGGTGCTGGAGAGGCAGGCGGCGCGCGTGCTCTACCGGGGCGAGGCGAGGCAGACCCTGCCGCCCATCCAAGAGTGGAGGCGCTTCGACGCCGCGGACGTGCAGCCGGGCCTGTTCTGGTGCGAGGACCTGCGGGAGGCGCGGCGCCAGCCCATGGCCGCCGGCGAGAGCCCCAAGGTGGCCATCAGCAGCCCGGCGCAGTACTGCGGGCTGAGGCTGAGGCGGGGCACCAGGATCCGAGAGCTGCCGGAGGCGCACGAGGTGCTGCGGAGGTGGTGCGAGGCGCTCAACCAGGAGTACCGGGGCCAGCGCCTGGCCGGCTTGGCGCACGAGATTTTTTTGAAGCTACTCAAGGCGAAACGGGAAGTGCCCGGAACTGCGGAGAGGCAGAGCACCCTGGCCGCGCAGGACGGCAAGTGCGCGCTGTGCGGCTGCGGGCTGACGGCCGGCGCCTGCGAGCTGGACCACGTGGTGCCGGTGAGGCAGGCCTTTGCGGGCAGCGTGCAGATTTTGCAGGCGCTGTGCGGCGACTGCCACAGCGAGAAGACGCTGAGGGAGAGCGCGCAGCCCACCAGCGTGAACGCGATGATAGGCCTGTGGGCGCGCAGCACGGAGGTGGTCTACAGCGTGCGCAGCAGCAGCAGCAAGCTGGACGGCGCGGGCGCGGACTTCTCTCAGGCCTTCGCCTACGAGGGGGGCATGGTGTGGGACTTTGTCTACGCCAGGAGGCTGCTGAGCAACGGCACCTACCGCCCCATCCATGACGCGGTGCTGGGCTTTGAGCACTGCATGGTGGCCAAGGCCCGGCGCATCCTGGACGCGCCGCCGCGGTACCTCGCGCAGGTGAAGACGGACTGCCTGCTGACGCAGCGGCTGCCGAAGCGCTTCGCGGAGCGGCTGCGGGCGCTGGAGGCGCTGCGCCACCCGACGGCACGCCGGTCTACCGCGTGGAAGAGACGAAGCCGCTGCTCAGCGGCAGGGCGCCGCGCATGGAGGCGGAGCGCCCCAAACAGCGGAGGTGGAACGGGGTGGACGACCCCGTGAACCACTGCCTGGCGGGCAACTCCCTGCTGCTCACGGGCCTGCCGGGCACCGGGAAGACGCACCTGGCCCGCACCATTGTGGCGAGGCTGCGAGAGCAGGGCGAGGCGGTGCACCTGGTGTCCAAGACGCACTGCTCCGCGCAGAACCTGGGCCGGGGGGCGCAGACGGCCGACCACTGGGTGCGCAGGTACGTGCGCGGCGGCAGCGCGCAAAAGCTGGACTGGCTGGTTGTGGACGAGATCACGCAGCTGGACATGGCGCTCTGGGCGGACCTGGCCTGCGTGGGGCTGAACGCCGACGTGAAGTTCCTGCTGCTGGAAGACTTCCGGCAGCTGCCGGCCGTGCTGGACTCCTGGGCCGGGCGGCCCATCAGCGCGCCGTTGGAGCACAGCCAGCTGATCCGCGACCTGGCCGGCGGGCACAGGCACGAGCTCACGGAGAACATGCGCTCCGACCCCGGCATCTTCAACTTCGTGAAGTGGCTGCGGGTCGGCGAGGAGGGGTGCCCCACGCTGGAGCAGGCCAAGGCGAGGCTGAAGGAGCTCTTCCCCTCCAA